>JARKHS020007670.1:0-214881 GCA_030143305.2 Amblyomma americanum
AGGAGAGAGCGGTGAATGCGCCTCGTGCTAAAACAGTTCTCTACTTGGCCCTTTTTATTTTCAGAGCGCCCGCCAAGAGGCCCTGAGAAATAGCGCCATCTCTCGGCGCACGTGAAAGTTTTCGCTGGCCGGCCCGTTATTGGTCTAGTTTTTCGCTAACGCCCTATTAGGACACTGGCGCAGCAACGGTGATTGATTCATGAGAAGGTCTGCTTTACAGCTCGCACAGTCAGATATAGATGGATATGGACGGATGGATAAACGACCATGCCTGCAGTCTGGTGGCACTTGGACGCACGGTCGGGCGTGACTAACGCCCCATGACTGGATGGTGCATCCAGCTACTCCGACGCTCTCAGTAAAATGCACCCTTAGCCAGAGTCGCTATACACTCCGACTGGCATTGGTAAGTGTGTTTTGCTCAAATCAGCATGCCACCGGGGAAATCATCCGACCATTTTTTTTTTGTTTCAGCAAAGGTGCTTCGAAAATGTTGCGCAAACAATGGCCATTTGAAATTGAAAATGCATAATATATCGCTGAAAAATTTCGACATAGCTTAAGGCAGTGGCGCTCAGCACTTTAAAGAAGTCCTTCACCAGATATCAGAAAGGGTACGGAAGTAGCCCACTTCCATATTCACTTCATCCTTTCACAGCAAGTCAGCTTTCAGTACGTGCTTTCGTCTAGTCAATATTCTGCATCATAACCATCGATCAGTATCGATCCAACCGCCGTCCGCGCTGAGCTTTGAGTTTTCGATGCAGGATCTGTTGCCCGAGTGGTCTGCGCCTTGCCTATTTTCCCACTACGCTTTGAGGACCAAATAGCTGAGCAGTCTCAGCTTTCGGAAGTTCGGTAGCCAGGCTAGAATATCAGGAACAGAAAGAAGGAAAAGCTAGGAGACCTTAGCTTGAATAAGCGCGATGCACCCGAAGAAAACGCCCCAACGAAGAAAAAAAGCGAAATGAGTCTTTAAAGCAGACGACGCGAAACTCCCCCTCCGGAGCAGACGACACAGGCACACTCCGGCACGCATAATACAGCAGGGGGGACCCCGTGTGTATCCGGCCGCCAGGTCGCGTGGCTGGAGGCGTAACGCGTTTCTAGTCCGGCCGCTAATTCGACGCGATAGCGCCGGATTAAGAGACGGGGAGTGAACGCATTATCCCTTACTCCATCTCCCTTCTCCTCCCCATCGTCCCCATTCCGCTTCTCTTCCCGTCGAGGCGGATGGCGCGGCGGCTCCGACCGCCGACATTTCCTCCCGGTTTCTCGGAGAGTGCCTGCTGCGGCGGCCTCGGCGTTGACGCGTGGCCGGGATCAGACGAGTTTCCCTGCGAGCGCAAAACTTCTCTTCCCCAATTTCGATTCCCCAAGTATCCCCTTCCCTTCGGCTGTTGGGGATTGTCGCCTCGCCTTGAGTTTTGGTGCGCGCTGCGTATATAGCTTCGTCCGCGGCGGGATTCTGTTCTTGTTGGTCTCTGAATCCTCAGTGACTCAGAGATCTTCGCTTCGCTGTGTGAAGCCGTGTTGGTCATTGCCTTTTGTTTCAGAAACTAGGTGGCGTTGATGATGAAGGCAGGGAAGGTAGAAGAAACCTAAACATGCTGTCTAGCTTGACCCGTAGCTGACGCCGCCAAATGTTGATCTGGAGTGACGCGCATCCGCACTCGCCGCATGAACGAGGTCGTTACGCTGGCGTTATGACACCCAAGAGGAATGCTCAACTCCTGTGCAAGCTGTTTTTAGCGAGGAACAGAACGTTGCTTGACAGTGGGCAATATTGGAGGCGCTATGAACGCAAAAAGCTACATCGGTGTGCACTAAACAAAAGTTGGTAAGAAGGTGGCGATGGTAACTCGATGCCGGTTAGGAGTGCTCGATGCTACATTGTCCCTAGCTGTTTGATACTTTGTTATACCTAGTTGCTGTTCAATTAAATGGATCTTAAAGAAGTACTTCTCAATATGTACTGATGTATTGAGCAATCATGACATGCTTTTATTGAGGGGATATTTGCAGTTTGATGCATGACCGCAGTGGCAATGATTGCTTGTGGAATAACACGTACATAAATAAGATATACAGGCAAGACCCACTGGCTAAATAAATGGAAAAATATAAGAGCTCTCTAAACTCAACGAAAAAATTTTGTGCATCATGCAGTGTGGACGTATTGCGTTCCGCGACCATTTTTGATTTCGTAACCGCGCTTCCTTTGAGCTCTGGTGCTATGTAGGGCTAATTTCTCAACGTTATCACCTTGTGTGGTTTGTACGCCAAATTGCCATCCTGTATGCGCATGTAATCAATCACAGCGTATCGGCTGCATGCACCGAAGTACACACGCATATTTGTAGGCCAGTTCAAACGAATATATGTATACGCCGCGAAATATATAGAAACAAATGACATGACCAGCTAAGAAGCAACTGCATTTGCTTTAACGCGCATGATCATTAAAATGACTCTCTTCAATATTCTTCTTCAGCCGTAGTTAGCGCGTCCAGCTAAGTCCGATGAAATTCTTTATGCTACGCTATAAGTGCATAGTTCCTGTTATTATGTTTTTACGTAATAACTGTTAATAACATGACTGCTACTAATTGCATGTGTATACTCACGAGTTAGTGTGTGTTGTTAGAAGCATTTTCTAGCATTTGGATGGCAAGTACTACGACTATTTTTTAAGATGTGTTCTAGCACGTAAGCCCCTTGAAAAAAAAAAATTATTTAGAGAGTCCATAGGCACCCCTCACCGACATCCCTGTGAGGGGTACGGGTGCATTTGAAAACTTCCGAGATGGTGACACCAAATTCTAGCATGAGCCTCACTTTCAGAGCTCAAACACGATTCACTTCAAGAGAATCTCGCAACGCGCAGTTTTCCAGGTGAATCCTTAGAGCATGCTTCCGGGAACCAGTGAATGTGCAACCCCATTGCAGGCTAGTAACCGTCACAGAGGCAAGGTGACGGAAAAGAGTACAAGGTCATCAAGCGAGAGCGCACAATGTAAGGTAAAGATAGGCGCTTCACCTGGAATCAATCAATCAATCAATCAATCAATCAATCAATCAATCAATCAATCAATCAATCAATCAATCAATCAATCAATCAATCAATCTTTATTTTTCCCAGAAAGAACTGGAATGGTCTCCTGGGCTAAAAGCTGGGTGAGCAGCTTGACGAGGCCCAGGAGACCGTTACATGGCAGAAACAGTGAAGTTGAGAAAAAAAAATAATGTGAATATAAAGGAATGTACACCATACGCAACATAATACAGTATTGCGGCAACATAATACAGTATGTAATGCACCATATTCGCCAAAATGAGCTATAAATAGTTAAAAATAGTACAAGTTGACATAAATAACAGTACGAAATTGTAAACAAAGGAAGCACAGTAGAAAAAACTAAGTATAACATCAAAATGTGGTTCACAATGTTATGAAGTACGTGTGCAATGCACAGCTTTGGCAAAAGCTCTCTTTAGTTGGTACGCAAAAAGACGACCGAGCTATTCACAAGGAACATACCGCGGAATAAAAAACGACAACAACACAGAATCTAAACCAGGTTATATGCCACAGACAAGGGGCATTCAAATTGAATGTCCACTACCACAGCCCAACGAAGCATGGCTCGAGGCGTCACGCGAACATGCCCGCCGTGCTGTCAAGGGGACAGATTTGTCTTCAGAGAAGCTGCCAATCTTTCTTTTCTTTTTTGTAGTCCAGTCTATTAAAGGATCCGGTAGTTGTTTTCCTTCGAACATTCGGTCCGTTTTTCATTTCGCTGAACACAAACAGCAACCACGAAGAAAAGCCGGTGGAGCGTCCAGAGGGATCCTCCCAAGATCGCTCCCGAAATAAAAAAGGCCCTCAGAGACAAACTCCCAAAAAGGCAGACAAACATATCCAAAGCAGACGTATGTTGAAGGACTTGCTAGAAATCTGGACGTGTGCCTGTGCTCGTCCCGCACTGTCGGCTCCCGGCCAGCGTTCCTATTTGTCAGCCCCCCACTCCCTCGCTTCCCTTTCTCTGTCCTGTTTATCATTTCCATCTCTGCGTTTTCTATTTCCCGCCGCCTCTCTACTAGCTATACATCTACGACAGCTTTTGCTCGTCCCTCATGGAAATTCAGTGTGTGGGTCAAGATTGCTTCCACTGCCCCACTGCCTCGGGCTTGGGACTTTGACGGAGCTGTTTGCTGGTGAATATTTTAGACTGCAGCCCCGTACCCGTTTACGCGATGCTGGATATTTCAGTCATGACAAACGACGCAGTCCTGTAGCCTGGTTGCACAGTTTCGATATATACGTTAAGGTGGTGCGTGTGCATCTTTCTCCGCACCGAGAAAAGGAAAAGATCGTTGCCAGCAATACGAATGCGATCGCAACAGCAACTCGGATATGCACACAATAAAAAAAAAAAAAGCAGAGCGAAAGAAATGAACGTCTCAGCTTATCCGAAGCGCAATCTTCAGTACCGCGTTTCCTGCTTCTGTAAACAGGTAGATGGAAGTTAAATCGTACGATTAAGCGTAGGTAATCGCAATCATCACTCGATCGATTCATTTTTTTGTCTTCATTTGTAAGCAGATTTTCAAGCTTGTATTTAATTTCAGCACTAATGAACTATGACACCTGAACTGCACAGCCTTTTCTGGCAAGGAATATTTTTTTCAACACATATATGACCTTTTCAGTGTTCTAACTTTTTCACACTATTCGAGTCACTGTATATATGTGTCGTGTGTTTTCTTTGTTTAATCTACTACTGTATATGTGACTGGTTTTGAAAATTTCAAAATTTCATGTACCACTCGTGTGCTACTGCTTGTAGGGGTTTCCTAAACCCAGTCAAGCTTCCCAGGCAGGTTTTAGCCAGGAAACCCTCCAATTGAACCTGAAAAATAAAATTATTGACTCATTGGCTTTTGACTTACTTGGCCTCAAGCGTGCAATTTCGCAGCAGCAAGATGTATGAGTGATATCTATTGGTCTACCTACCTCCTACCTACATCAATATGCCGCGAACATTAGGAGGCGAAAAAAATCTATGCTAGGACTGATGAGACCTTCTCCCTTTACAACCGGAGCAGAGGAAATCACACCCACGGCTTACTCTCTAAACTCTAATAGGCCTATATAAGTGTAAAAAAAAAAAAGAGTAAGCTGATCACTAGCGCACTCTTTTTACTAAAAATGAGTGCGCTAGCGGTCAGCGCACTTCGTTTCCACTCCTTTGTGTTTAGAGTGTACAAACGTCTGTCCACCACCGCCATCTGGTCAACGTAGCGGCAGTCCGTGCGTAACGCAAAGAAAGGCCGTATTATTTAGTGCAATGCGGAAAAATTCTGCAAACATTTTTTTTCTAAACTGATGGATCATAGTCGTGAAAGAAAGCATGAAAGGGATCATGCATTTCTATCTTTTCGCGAAGTTTTGTAGTATTCTTAATTTTAGGCTTAAAACAGTGCAGTGTTCTTTTACTCGCACTTTTTCATTTTCTGCCACGCATGTGGCGTGCGACGAAAACAAAATATCAGTACAATAATTATCAAAATTAGCGAGCGTACCTGGGAGACTACGCGAAATAAATATCATACTCGAAAATTCTTGACAAAAGCAGTTTTGAACGAAAAAAAGATTGAGCGTGATTTTTTCATATACCGTATATACGCGCATAATTTGCGCACTTTCTATTCAGAAATTAGGGCTCTAAGAAGGGGGTGCGCAAATTAAGCGGGGATTTCGCGAGCGCGATTTAAAAAAACTCCACAAAGGTCATAACGCGCAATATAGGTATAGTGTATGTTGCTGCGTATACGTCAGCACTCGGACCCGCACCCTACGCTGGCCGGCCCCCGAAAAAAAGTTCACTCTGAATGAAAAGCCGCGCACCCCCCCAAATATCTTCAATTCACTGCTTCTTCCTTTCTCCAAGCTTTAACTGAACAAGAGTTTGGAAATTTACCCAATTCGTTGCTCTTTTGGGGGAACCACGGGCTCGTTCGTCTCGTCTACGTGCGAGGCAGTCATATGTACATAGTTTTCTTCTTCTTGTTCTTCCGTTTGGCTCGTTTTTTTTTTTTTAATGTCTACTATCAATATATAGTGCACTCTCCCAAAGTTGCCTTCCAGTAAAGTGCTGGAACAAGTCGAACCCGGAAGGCGTTTTTGCATCATTTTACGATCACCAAGATTTTACCTATCTCAGCAACACCAAGATATACCGGAGGAACCTTCAAAACTCGGGCTTTTTTAAATTCTTTCCTTTATTGATGGTGGCTGCGCTGACCGCAGAAACGAGGGAAGTCACCCTCGGGCTTCGTGTGCGTAGGCTGGCTTGAGTTGCCTTCCCCCGCCAAAAAAAAAAAACAGAAATAAAAACTGCCATCCAGGAATACCTGGAATAAATTCTATACCTTGGGGCAATCGCACTTTCTGAGCGTAATTTTAGCAAAATCTCGAAAAGGTTTAAGTTGGCTGCAAAGTGAGTTTGAACAAATGAAGAACTTGTGGTCGTCATCATAGCTGGCTCCCTGCAATAAAAGAGCACTGGCGACCACTTTCGCTGCAGTCTCAAAGGGTAGCAGCTCAAAGTAATCGAGCCGCGTTCTCTGATTACAGCGAAACAAATGGGCAGCCGTGATTGAGGGCGGGCAAAGGGGTTAAACGGAAGAGGAAGCACGGCGACTTCCGGCCCCGACACGTGTCGTCTGCCAATTAGGGAAGTGCCCCGCAGCGCGCCGCGGGAGAGCCGTCTGGGGGATTGTCGCTAGCCAAGCCGAGCAAGCAGGCTCCTCGACACTCGGCCGACTATGCTGGAACGGCGTCGCATTCGTCTCAATTGAAGCGAACGCCTTCCTCCTGATCTGTCCCGAGTGGCCTCTAGGAAATCCCTCTCGGCGCGGCCTCAAACACGCCGAACGAGCCACTTGCGCTTCGATCGGCGAGCGGTGGCGTCCTCTGTCCCGCTATGGAAGAAACAAATGTCGCCTCGAGCGTCGTTCGCCATCTAGCGCGCAACGGTAGACTCCGAAACTTTTGTTTTCTCGGCACACCGATAGGTGTCCCCACAAGTGCGTACCTTCAGTACCTTCAGCATCTGATGGTTGCTCAGAAGTGGCGAAATAAAAGGGCTTCAAACGCTACATAAACAAGGGAGAGGGTGAGAGGTTGCAAAATCCAATGAGAAAAAAAGCAGGTAGTGGACCTGTACAGAAAATGAAAGAGTGAAATGAGGAAGGAAACATTCTATTATACGAAGAAATTACACCAGGAGTGGCTCAAGATCTGAAGGGATAGATATTAACACGAAGTGGCGAATAAAGGAAAACGGTAAATCTCTTTACCATGAACCAAATGTACACGAAAAAAGAGAGCTCAAGCAAATCGTCCAATGTCATACGTACAAGGAGAAGAAGAGCCGTGATCACACACTGCACTCTAGACCTACCAACGTAACACACGCGACAAAAAAAAAAAAATGGGCAAAAGTTCCTGCGATAAACTGTCGCTGATGTCACGAGGCAACCCGCCCCACTAAGAAATGCTGCGTTCAGCACTGCTGGAGATACGGCAGCAACAAAACTGGCACAAGAACATTCCAGCACTCACAACCCATGAGATCAGCAACGCAACACCTGATGTATTGCAAGAAGCTTCTGGAACCTAAATAATTTCAAGAGTTCCACAGTCACATCACGTCAGTTAGAAATAAGCTGTTAAGGGTGCAGCTCAAAAGCTTGGTTGTCAATAACAACAAGGAAAGGCTATTTAGCTCCTTGGTGTATTATGATATTAGATTGGGTACATTGTTTTGTTATCCGGAAATCCAGTGCAAGGTCAAACTCAGAGGTGTTCAGGGCGCAAACACTGCGGCTTTTTCGAAGCGAAGTTTCAGGTTGTGTTGCAGCTGCAGAGATAAAGTAATAATTCCCATACTGTAGTGAAATTCGAGATTAAGTTCCGGGTTTAGACTCAAAAATCTGATATTTGTTATCAGTGAATGTCTTGTAAAGCTTATATTTTTATTTTTTTGAGGCAAGAAAGCGACTCCAAACAACGTAACAAAGATTACAAAAAGACTTTGTTAACAATTGGATACCACAATATTACTCCCGATCTATATACACAAGCACTTAACAGTGAAGTTTTGAGATTATTGCTCCAAAAATACCAACTTAAGTGTGTCGGAAACATCACACTACTCTGCTATTAGTAATTTATGATTCTTAAGCTGTCTACATTCCTTAGATTACTTTATATGCAATGTTTTTCAGTATGACAGATTTATAAAAATGAGGGTAAGACTCTGCATCGGTTTTCAGTGCATTGATGTCTGCCTACTAGTAAAATACCAGCCATTTTCTACCGTTATAGAGCCTGCCTGAATACTCAGTATAAGATCTATCATTCCCCACAGACACTGTTAGGTCCCGAAAATATTTTTCCAAACACTAGGCGAAAGGGAGGGCGTCTTCTAATAGGTGCTGCCACACGTGCAGTATAAGAAGAAAATGAACACAAAGAAAGTTAAAATATACGGATGTTATTTAAAAACAGAAAATTTATCTATGTACATCTTAGACAAGCAAAACATAATTTTCGTACGGTCTCGCTGTGCGATAGCTTAGTTGCTGCAAATTTGGTATCCACTTTCTCTTAGCCAGATAGTCGCCTTGTCTTCTTCGCATCCAGTGTATCTCCACTGATAGAGCTTTACATTTTAACTCGGCGACGTTAAGCGTCCTGTTGAGCAGAAACCCTGGCGTTGTCGGCGACAAGAGCAAAAAATACCCAGAGAAGCAATCTAGGCCGAGATGGGTCATCTAGGATACGTGACACTGTGACGTCATCACAACCAGCCGATCGTATTATGAGAAACCTATATACACACCGTGGCAGAAGACAGGCCTTTCCTGAAGCAGCAGTCTTGGCCTCCACACGGATAGCGATGGTGGCCTATATGAAGAACATCATCCGATTTACACTTTATTTGTTGCCCCAGTAAAAAAAAAAAAACCATTGGAACCAGTTGGAATTCCAACTGAATCCTAAGGGACTCGACTGTTTCCAGGTGGAATCTTTGTTCCAATTGGACAGTCCAACTGCACCTGCAAATGGTTCCAGTTGGAACTACCATTCCAATTGGACAGTCCAACTGGAACCATCGGTAGTCCAATATTGGTTCCAGTTGGAGCCCTAATTTCGACTGAAGACTCCAATAGGCCTCCCGACTGGTTCTGCACATCCATCTGGCCCCCCACCTGCATTAGTCATTGCCATTTGATCTGAAAGATTTCGGCTGCACATCTAGTCGGCTGTGTCGACTGATGTGGTCATTCGATCCTCTAGTTTTAACCTGCTCCATTTCATCCTTATATACATCTAATAACTTTGCTGCCATTCAGTTTCGCAAATGTATTAAGTTAAATTTGTTTTTGACAGTCTTGCTAGTGGACCACTGCTTTTTCTTAAAAGCATGTTTTTAACAGAATACAAATTATTTTGAATAACTCCAAGACGCTTTTGCATATACTATGAGGTACGAAAACCTAAAAGGCCCCTTAAATTAGTCATAATGCAATGAACTTTGATAGCCGCAATCCCATCGCAGCAACATTGTTCAAAATAATGCACCCTTTTCCTCACAAGGTTGTATCCTGTTGAAACCAGGAATTTTACCGATTGAACTGAATTTGTTATGAAATTCGTAAATTAACAGTGACACGCAACCACAGTAATTGTTGCTGTTGTTGTTAGCCTATCAAAAGATGGCGCATATCCACACTCGGGGATCGGCCAAGAATCGTGTGGCTGTTCACCTGAACGCAGTTAATAAAAAGGAAAAGCACGTGGGAGCGCAACACCGGTGAATTCTTCCTCCTGAACAGAAAAGGGATGACAGTTTTGATTTGAAAATTATAAGAATAATAATAAAGAGATGGATTAAACAATAATGATTAAGTCAAAATGTAATAATTGATAGAAAAGAAAAGTTTGAAACACTTAGCAAGGCAGTCGGTGAGATTCTATCAGGAAATTTAGAACAGCGGTACAAACAGATCTGTGGCTGAACCCAAATGTGGTGGCGCCAAATGATAGCAAGAGCGGGCTGCTCAAACTAAGGCCAAGATGCTGCAAGGGCTCCTCCAGCAACCTCTTTCTCAGTGAGTTGAATCGGCGACAATACAGCCAAAAATGTTCAATAGATTCTGGCTCACGGCAAAATGCACAAAGGGGAGAGAGCGCCAAACCCGACTTGTGTAAATAGAAATTTAGAGGGGGGATGCGGCAGCGCAGCCTCGTCAGTGATACTTCAAGCTGCCGAGAGCAACAAATTTTCCTGTTCCAATAATATTTAAGGTGCTCATAATCTGACGATGTTAAAAGTGTTGTGTCTTGCATGCTTAAAAACGCACGTCGCCGAAATCTAGATGCTGTAATATAGGCTGTAGCCGGGATGATTGGCAACACGGGGCCGCTGAGGGGAGCCTTTGCGAGATTGTCAGCAATCTCATTTACTGTCACACTGCTGTGACCGGGAACCCATAATAAATGAACAAGGCTCAAATGCGGAGGCTGTAGGGATATGAGAGTTGTTAAAATGGGACCGTGAACATGTGCAGCGAGGGACGAACACAAAGATAAAGAATCAGTAATTACTGCAACTGCTGTAATAGAGTGGTCTAGCTTGCGTAGAGCAAGTACAACTGCTAGAAACTCTGCTTGAAAAATAGGGGTGAAATCTGGAAGGCGGAGAGAAAAGGACCAGTATAAATGCGAGCAAAATATTCCCACACCTGCTTTTTCATTGCATTGTGATGCGTCAGTGGCTGTCGCTATATCTGTAGGTAGGGTCCTCAGATGATCTTCTAGAAGACCATTTAGAATACTCGGTGGCAAAAGGTTTGAATTTTTTGGGAATATGTCGTCGAAAACAATGTGGATAGCAGGCCCATTGCGAAGCGCAGGAAGGATATCATAAATTTTTACATCTAAAGGCTGAAGTAATCTTTGCACAAACACTACCTGAGGGGAATTGAAACGAGACCAGGGGACACCAAAAAAGGAGGTCGGCTGACAACAGAAAATGCTTGGGGAATGGTGGAAATGGGATTCATAGATCCTGAGGTAAATTTGCACAGTTTAAAGTTGAAGTCGTGACAAGAGAGGCGGAATGCGGGCTTCAAGATACAGCACATTGGTAGCCAAAAGTTTGGAAGGCCGAGGCACATGCGAAGTGCTTCCCTCTCTAAAAGGACGAGAGGACGAAGTTTATATGTAGCCGAGCCTGAAAACAACACAGATCCAAATTCTAAAATTGGCCTGACATACATTATGTAGATCATTAATAGCGCATCTCTGCGCATGCCGTACCGGTGATGACATAATCTCCGTAACATGCCCACGGCACGAGCCCCTTTCGCCATGACATGGTCAATGTGAGGTCGCCAGGTGAGTTTGTTGTCATAAATGACCCCTAGGTATTTTAGGGATTGAACCTGCGGCATTATTTTTAACTGGCAAGCGAGAGAGCCACTACAGGAGTGTATAGAGGGAAAACAAGGGTGGCGCACTTGCCAACATTTAACTTCAGGTGTAATGCGCTCAACCAGTGCTCAAGTGTATTCAAATATGACTGCAACAGACCATACAGAGAATGTATATCCGCCGCAGCAGCAAAAAACGCAATGTCGTCCGCATAGACGTAAGTGCGTACGTGGCGGTGGAGAGGAATTGAGCTCAACAGAATATTAAAGAGCACAGGAGAAAGAACAGCTCCTTGCGGGACACCTCGCGTTTGTCTGTACCTCTATGAATGAACACCATTATGGACGCAAAAGAATTCCCTGTTATAAAGAAATGCGGATATCCATGCAACTATATAATCTGGAAATTGAAGAGACTGTAGCCAATGTATTAGGATGGAGTGTTCTACAGTGTCGAAAGCTTGGGCGACGTCTAACGTAACCAAAGCCGCGACCAGGCGCTGACGACGAGCAAGTAGAATTCAGCTCTCAAGATCAGCATGTGCATTCCATATCGAACACCGTGGCTGGAATCCGAGTTGACACGGGCTGAGTACAGTAATTGCTTTAGGTGCATGCACTTATTCAGAAACTTCATTTCTATTTCTACATGACACAGCGGTGCCCAAAATATGAATCTACATAATGATACCTGACTTCAATACAAAGCAAAGCCGCGTTTAAAATATGCAATGCCAGGCATCAGAGCACTTTGAATTGAAAGTGAAAAATGGCACTTAATATAAATATTACATATTTGGTTCAATATTACAGAACGCAGTTTTACAGCTTTAGTAAAACATCACAGCAAAAGAAAGCAACATTAAATTTGGAACAAGCTCACTAATGAAGATTTTCAAAGATGCAGACCATTCAGCAATAAAAAAGCGTTCAACAGTGGAAAAGTTGCAGCTATCTTGTATCAACATTGCATATTCAGTTTTCATGACGATACCAGAGACGAATTCAATAAGAGGAAGACAAGGGGGAGGGACGTAATAAAGCGCGGCTTGCGTGGAAAATTCGGACTAGCACTAACTAATTTTTCCATAGAAAGTCTAAAAAATGTGCTATATAGCATCCAGCCCCCACACACAGTCTTCCCTGCACGCGTAACTCAAAATTCCACTCTGGATGATATTACCCCAAAGTGAGAGGGAAAAATGAAGAAGTTCGGATAAAGGTGAACAGCAGAGTTTGATGAAATGGCGTGATGGGTTAAAATGGTCTCAGGTATGCACTTACAACAAAAGCTGCATTTAAATGCAATCACTTTGAATGCTTGATCAATAGTGAAATATTTACATTTCATTATTTATAAACAGCTAGCCTAAAAATCCACACACACACACACACACACACACACACACACACACACACACACACACACACACACACACACACACACACACACACACACACACACATATATATATATATATATATATATATATATATATATATATATATATATATATATATATATATATATATATATATATATAGACAAGGCAAATGAAATGAGGGGCTCGTTTGACAAACACATGAATGAAGCCGACAGTCACCGAAACCAAGTGCACAGGGAACTGTTTCTATTTTTTTTCTTTGCAGTGCCAGTCTATGGTAGAATAATACTTTGATTAATCTGTTGCTTAAAGAAAATTCTGTCGCTTATTGTTATGCTGCTTAAAGGAGCATATATGGCCTACCTCGCCAAAAGAAGCGCAACCCCCCGAGATGGCTACACTTTTCGGTTTTGGCGCTGTTCCTACTAAAGCACAGTACAGGGTGGCACCTTGATGAGTAGTATATTTAATGCACTTTTCAAATACTCCCTCAATCCGCAGTACACGTCATACCTGGTAGGGAATGCCATTGGCAGCCTTCACAGCCTCATTCTAGGTGTCATTTCCAACCTCAAAACGAAATGCACAGTGAGCCCACAATGGACCACAGTGTCGCACACTCTTTCCAATATGAAGAAGTTGTTGCACGTCATATGTCATCCACTCATTTCCATTCAGGATTTCAGCGTGCACATAGATGTCGAAAAGAAGGCTCTCTGCGAGAGAAAGTTCGGGAAATGACACCTTGGGTTCCATCATGATATGTACAGCCTCCTACAGATATGTCCAGTGCTGCAAGTACTGTCTGTTCAACATGCCCTCCAGCACAAGAACACTGTAGAGCAGCAGCCAGTTTTCTAACTCCTTCGCTTTCCACCATCTTATCTCCTTGGTAGGTCTAAGTGTGCGTTTCGCATCTCTTGAAGGTGCAGTGGTCATTAGGCGTTTGTCTATTGCATCCTGAGAGCGGCGCAAATAGAATGAACCTGGCTCTTCAAGCCACAAGTCCAGACACTGCCGCCCCACTCCCAACAGCTCGTAGTACATATGTCTGGAACAAAGCTGCAGACTATATTAAACTGCTGAATGTGGAGTGGGGAGAAAGATTTTTCACCATTGATAGGTCTCCCCTCTACTAATGCCCTTTGTATATCACACCATCTGCTCCTCACTCCTTTCGGCACTGTCTTTATCTTCAACTGGGTATTTGGTCGATCTTCCAACCATCTCGCCTTTCTGTAGACACCAGTGGCAGCCGTGGTATCTATTAAACTGTGTTACGCCATGCGTGGGGCTCTAGCCGCATTATCAACTGCACAACAAATGCAGAAGGCCTTGAATTTTCGTTTTCTCTCTTTATTGTCAAGGTGAAGTTCTTCCTGCGATGATTTGTTCATTACCTCCACAAAGGCACCCTGAAAGATGCTCCTGTGGGTTTTGTATTTTCCAAACCAGAGACATGCTAACAGAAAATTTTTCGTCCGTTCTGTCGGTGGCAGCCCCTAACAAAGGGTGTACCTCAACGCTCAAAGGGCCCACTATTGTTCGTAATATATGGAAGTGACACTGTACGAATACCTGACTCACCAGACTTGGCAATGTATTGCGATGATACCAATGCATTTTTTTTTTCATCCAATGATATTTCCAAATTTGCTTTCAGCGAAAATACTTACCTACATGGTCTGTTTCAATGGCTGAGCAAAAACAGCCTAGAACTTAATACAGCAAAAATAACATACACTTAATTCGGACCTCGTAACAAAAACACATGGTGACATTAACTTATATTTCAATGACACAGAAATTACCCGCGTTAAGGAACAAATATTCTCAGGTGTATCGTGGAGTTCACATATAAGGCAGCTATGCAATGATTTTTCTAAATTCATAGGTATTATTAAAAGAATAGCCCATCTGATTCCTCTTTGGCTCAAACAGCAGTTATACAGTGCCTTTCTTTATTCAAAACTCTGCTATGGGACCTTCTTATGGGGAACAGCAACAAAAACGAACTAAAAGCTGATTCTTTTACAAGAACACATTCTTCGTATATACAGCAATTACCATGGCTGTTACGCAGACCTTGCAACAGCTGCATTATTCCAGCGTTGTTCACTTTTTCGCGTAGACAAAATTTATTAGAAGAAGCTTGTGCTTACACCACACAAACAGAAATTGTTCTCTAATGCATTCAATCCTGACACATCTCGGCACCATCTACAGGGAAATATGATGCACATGCTGAAAACAGGAACTAATTATGGAAAGCAGAGTTTCTTATATAAGTTAGCTGAAGTACTAAACAAGGCCGAGGAACGGTTACATCTCAGAGCTTCATTAAGAAGTTTCAAAAAAGAGCTTACCGCATTGCAACTAGGTGACGTTTCCGTTTCTTGATCACTGTCATTCTGCTCCTTTTCGGTTTGTTTGAATATTCACAAATTGAATACCTTGAGTGCAGTTGTGCGGTAGTATCTACATTGTGGCTGTGTAATGTGTAATATATGCAAGTGTAATATGTATGTACTACCCTAAATTCTGTAGTTTTGCCCTTTATATGCATTTAATTCAGTTATCATTGCGGTAGAAACTGTTTATCGTAGGGGGCTGGGACCTTTCAACAGGTCCTTGGTACCTTTAGTCCCAGTCTCCACTCGCTATGACGAGAAATAAAGTTCATTCATTCATTCATTCATTCATTCATTCATTCATTCATTCATTCATTCATTCATTCATTCATTCATTCATTCATTCATTCATTCATTATAATAAGCTAGTTAGACAGGCCAAATCGATGTACCACTCGACTTGGATACAAGGCTGCCCTCTGCAGTCGGTGTGAAGCTGATTATGTGGCCAGATTGACTAGTAGAGTCAACGAAGCTTGTAATACATGCTGCCTTCATAAATAACAGACAAGGGGCTATTGAACTAGAGCGGCTTTCTCAAACCAAGAAAGGCGGATTTTTCTAAAATTTTGCATAATTCTAACGGATGATTTAAAAGGACAAATAAGAGTGCATCTGCCATGGAAGGTGTTCCACATGGCCAACCACATTCACTGAAGTCCAGCGATACGCCTGGCACAGCTTTACCCACATAAATTGTGCACTGTGTGCAAAAATAATGAGATATCATTCCAGTCCCACTGCCTTAAAATATCTTGTTCAACATGTTTCATTTCATTTCATTTATTGATCCCTTAAAGGCCCGAAGGCATTACATAAGGGGGGGCATATTGGTTTCCAACGGCGATGATGGGAACATGCATAACAATAAAAAGAACAAACATACAAACAAACATAAAAGGGGTTGTAGTCATATCAGGGTTTTCCAGCAAGTGATACATCATTTAACAAAGATATGTCAAGCAATACTCGCTACAAAAGAGCGCAGAAGTGATCAAGATTTATGTGAGGTGAATTTTTATTTTCTCGCGGAATGTTTTGTGATCAGTGCATGCAGCGATGTCGTTAGGCAGTGAATTCCATAGTGCTATTGCGTTGGGGAAAAATGAGTTGTTGTAAGCTGACGTGTGGCCACTGATGCGTGCTATCGGGTTACCGTGACTAAGCCGGGAGGACGTTCGTAGTGGGGCGGTTAATAGAGCGTGCCGTGATCTTGTGTTATGATAAAATGTATGAAGTAAGCATAGGCGGGAAACGACGCGGCGTGATTCATGTACTTCGAATGTGGCAGAACAAGGCGTTCAAAAAAAGCAATCACCATGTCAATACTCCTGAGAAGTGCACTAAATGTCATCCTCGAGTTCAGTGCATATCTTATAACCATTAAGAGCATGTCACCTTCTTTTACAGCCAACTTTGTTGACACAATATGTCTGAAAAGATTGCCAAGTGCAGCGTCGTGTGAGGTCGGGCTCGTACTCCCACTTTGGGCCTAGTGTTCCTGAACACATAAAGAAGGTACCTTTTACTTATTTGAACATACCGCAGTCTCAGTGAGACCAGAGAGATGGGTATGTTCGTACAAGTATTTCTTGTGACACTAAAAAGTTCTCACACAATTAACATAATTATGGTAGTGCCAGAATAATATCTAGTGCAGAAACCGCTTAAGTTTAATTCGGAATTTTTTTTTATGAAAGCGGGGGCCTGAAACAAAAAGCTCTCCAAATTTAGCTTGAAAGAATGAAGCCCTCACTTAACAATAGAATAGCCAGTGGTCACAACAGAGTACCATTTCCATCAGCAGAAGCAAATATAGTCGCAGAACATTCGAAGTCACAAATAAAAATTAAACGTAAATGCGCACATTTCACTTCGCAGCATAAAGGCGGGAAATTTAAGAAAGGCCTATCTGAGGAAAGGTAAGAAAAAATGGCAGGATATGTCTTTTTCACAATAAAGGCTTCAACGTTGGCTCTATGTCACATCATATGTGGAAATTCATGATGTGATACTTGATTATATCGCGTCCTATACTCACCAGGTTATGACCCCATCCATCGTCTGCATCTGGCTCGCAAACAGAACCGGAGTTCTGCAAGGCTGAACTGAGTGCGCCTCCCGGCTCGACGTGTTCATAGTAAGTGGAAGCGAATGGCTATTGGCTGCTTTCTCTTCATTCGTAGTCACGGTTTCCTCAATATTCTATGGTGGCGACTGCAGCCTACTGTCGCCATTGTCGACTGCAGAATGTTTCTGTGTAACAATTTTTCAAGTATCAGTCAGCGGCGTTCGGAAGCACAGTTGGTGGGCACATGCGGTGTATACGCTCGTACTAAAGCTCCGTTCTTGCTGACGGCTTCTGCACCAGTAGTGCGTCGATTTTGGCAGCGCGAACTTTGCGCCAGGATTTAATTACTCTTGTAATTGCCTCGACTTTACCGCCACTGCGGACGCGCCATTGCGATTCAGGAGCAAAGACCGCTGCTGCCACCAGCTGCCGTCGCCTACATGTTGGCTCGGCTATGAGGCTATGACTACAGCTCGGTTTGGCCAGTTCGGCTGCATTGAGAAAAAAAGGTCAATCCAGCAATCAAACACTTTGAAGCCTGAGTACTGAGTAATGCGTTCTAAATTTGCGAGATAGCAATAATTTTATGTAAAATTAGGATTTGCCAATACTCGACGGCGCGATGCTTTGGCACTTTGGTACCAGTTGCATCGTCATCGTTACTGACTGGACGAAAAGAGTGTTGAGTTAACAAAGAGGTTGAAATTTTGGTGAAAAAGCCAAGGGAGGAGTAAATTCTCATAATTATTGGCAAATAAAGTTTTAAAAAAGCGGAGAAAAAGAGGAAAAAGGTTATTTTAGGCTAGGTGGCGCAAGCTGCCATCGAAAAAAGCGGTAGTCAGAATCACCCATCCATACATGGCGGGCTCTATGGCATCTAAGCTGTGTAAATAAAACTTGCGTGCAATTTTTTTTTCCTTGTCGGAATTTGGCTTGGATGATTTAAATTTGCATGTAGGAGCAAAAAGAAGATGACAGAAGCGATAGAGCAGGAGCATGTGAAAGTACAGAAATGTCAATGCAAAGGTGATGAAGGACCTGTTTTTTTTTTCATCTCCCGTGAACCAGACTTGTTTTAAATGAGTTTTTGTGTTGTGTCTATTTATTTCCCGATCTGTTGAATTCAGGTAGTCAGGCCAAGTGGGGGTAAATTGATTTAGTCGGCAAGATCAATCAAATCTAATATAAAAGACATACTGGTCACAGTCTGTCTCACTGAATCCAATGTTCCCAATGGGTCTAACCTTGGCTATCCAGTTGGTCTGGCCCACTGCACCCTTTGTACCCAATGGGCATGTCCTGATGAATCCAATTGGTCGGTCCCGCGGAACCCATATTCTACACAACGGGCTTGAACTTTTATATCCAATTGGTCTGGCCCACGCAAATGGATACAATATGTGAGGCCCATTGTGCACATTGGGTTTCTACTGAACCCATTGTGATATATGGGCCTGATATATTGTATTCAATTGGTTGGTCCTGCTGAACCCGTTATATCTAATGGGCGTGGCCTGTTGGATCCAATTGGTTGGTACTGCTGAACCCATTGTATCGAATAGGGGTTACCTGTTGGATCCAAATGGGAGTCCAAAAACACCATTGGAAATTTCTAATGGTTCCAATTGAAAATTTCCAATTGGTTTCAATGTTTTTTTTTACTGTGGTTTTTTCGCGGTCTTCGATTACAAAAGGAAGCAGCAAACGTCAAAGTCCGTGACTTACAGCGGAGCACACCATGGCAGCGGGGACTGAAAATATTATCGTTCGTCCTTAGTGCTTGAAATCTTCACAGATCTTGCACGTCCCGCAATATGTCTTTTCGCTGACCAATGTGTCTTTGGTTACTAGCGGTCTTGTTTGCTCCCGAAATGACGCAAAATCTCTTAGAGTGTTCAATTTCTCATGTAGATTGAGTAGAAAGTGGCTCCATTAATGTTTTCATCTTTCATTAGTCGAATGGTAGTTTTTCTAGATGGGCGGTTGAGTAAAAAAAAAAACAGAACAAAAAAGGGCTGAAAATATCCTTAGGCTGCAGCTTCATTTCTGGAGCTGATATTGCGAGGAAACGCTCAAGTTTGCTTCCTACAAAAATCTTAAGTATTTACAACACAGAAATTTTATAATTTGATAAGTTTATAATTTTATTTTACTCCCAATTTGATTACAATTTATAATTTTAATTTCAGTTCAAAATGTTCAACATAATACTTGCTGAGCACCATGGTCTAATTCACCAGAAAATCATTAACTGCCTCTACAAAGCTCAGCACTAAATAACGTTCACCAAGCAGATTGCCTCATCACATGTAGTATAGTATTTTATATTGTTTGGATATTTCTAGGCCAGAACATAGTTCATTGTTTGCACATATTCGATATACATAATTCGCTTCGTAAGTATGCATTTGCACGCACGCATGCACGCACACGCCCAGATGAGAAATAGATTTAGTTTCTTGGTGTCAAATATTATTGTTTACTGAAGAATGCAACATTTCGCTTGCTTTTTAGCTTCGTTTCGCTGCGGCGTGAAGCAAAATGCCATCCAAGTGTCTGCGCGACGTAAGTTTTCCGGGTGCATGCGATGAACATGCGGCAAAACTTGCGACGGATTGAGCTATCGAGCATTTAGCGACTGAAGGTAGTAGGCCTTAGTTGCGATGTCGTGCTTATATGGTTGTTCGGGTGGCCCAACCGGGACGGAGAAGGCAAAAGCGAATTCGCTACCCCACCCTGCGAACACAGCGCGGCAAGGACACAAGTTTGGCTGGGTATGATTCGGTGTGCGGAGCTGAAAGTGAAAAGAATGGTGTGGCTTGTTTGAGTCTCTCTGCTTTTCATTTCCCGTTCTCTTCAACCTGATTTACCCCTGGCAGTGCCTTTTTCAAGCTTGCAGTGTTTGAGTATCCCATCACGCCACGGGATGTTTTTAACAGTCACTTTCCGTATCTCGCTGTGAAAGTGATTCTACCTGTGGCTTGTCAAGGTAATGCGTATTGATTTGAGGTGTGTTTCAAGCTCCACCAAAATTTAGCTCATCATGCATAGAGTAAACAAACCTTCTTATTCGGCTCGTCCAGCTTTAGCGGGCATTCGCATGTTTTGAGCGAGGGATTAGCAGTCAAATGCTACAAAGGACATCTGCGGCCGCATTCCATAACCTGTCTATTTGTCGATTTGGTTTTCTGTCATTGGTCAAGCATTTGTGGGAAGCCGTGAGCTCACCATTCCCTGAATATCGCAGCCAATGTCGAGGCACTGTCCGCAACTGGCAATGGTCAATCGCTTCCCACACATGCTTTAAAGCCGCGGGTATATTTCAATAGATTACGTCCCCTGGGCTTTTACTACAGAAACATTTGCGTGTTCTACTGCTTTTCTTTATGGAACTCCAAGAGATTTCTGTTCGGAATAGTTGAATTCTAGTTTTTTGTTCTTTTTGCAGTTCACATATACTATGCGTTCGATGGAATAAATTTTGTTTCTGGCGCTTATTTATTTCACCCGGCTATAGTTCATATGCATTTGAAGTTCTCTCATGTGAGCATTTTAGCCAAGTTACGATGAAGGTCCGAATGAGCCTGAGAAAAAGGACAACTTGGGGCAGTAAATCTTATGGAGAGGTTTTTGCCCTTTAATCATAGTCACAAACGGAGTTGCACTGAAAGTTACATATGTAAATGTGTTTTTTACCTCAGTACGTAATATTTTCCCCTGATTTCTCAGAAGCATTTTACAGAAGGCCAGTTCGAAAAAACTTGTCTTGTGAGGACTGCTATTGAAAACCTAGAGCAGGATGCAACACGAAATTTTTTCAAGCGCAGGAAACTATCAAACTGACAAATTCACCAGCCCAGCCTTTCTTCAGTTCATCCAATAGGGCACAAAGCAAATAATTTTAGGGTTGAAAAAAATTCATGTAGTTTTTGCCACAATAGATGCAAGGACTTAGTATGTCAATCATGCATGAGCAAAATCACGTGGTGTAGCGGCGGCCCTTTTATAGAACTTAAGAGTTTCTCTAGCAAGATCTCATAACAGTTCAGAATACAAACCAATAAAACAACTTGTGCGTTTATTACAAACGCATAAAGGAACCATCGATACCTTTTTCTTAGAGTGAAAGCTTAACACTTGGTAATTTGGTTGTGCTCTTGGTCCATTTCAAGGCCCTGCTTGCATGCGACAAGCGCTTTTACTATGTGGACGTAATATGTCTGTTTTGCCATTTTTTTTTTGCACGATTCCATCCCAGCATTTACAGACCTATTTACTCAATGGCGAACACAATCACGCCAGAAAAAGCGCTGCGAGAGGTTCTAAAATTGCTTCTCAAGCATTTACTTTTCATATCCACGCTCTCAGCTCATATGTGTTCCTCTCCACCGCGACTAGACTGTGAAGCAACGTGAGGTAATTTATTTTCACCTGGCAGCCACTGCCCTCTTCTGGTCCCGAGCCGAACCTCTACAAAAAAAGTGCGTTTGCCTGCCGCTAGATGACAATACGTGCCAAAAATCATGCCCGAAAAAAGAATTTTGCGAGGCTCAAACAAACCCGTGAACTAAGCGTTCCACGCATTTACTTTCCTTTCAGATTAATTCAGAGGGCTCATAGAATCAGCTCACCTGCTAAGAACTTGCGAAAAAGAGGACTGTAGTCGAGCGGTGCTTCATTTTTGTTGTAGAAGCTGCCGCCCTCTGGAGGCTTCTGGCGTAACGTCGAAAACCAACGTTGTTTCTTCCTGCAGCTAGATGGCGGTACAGATATCGGTAAAGCTTCCGGCGACGCTTGTCGCAGTCGCACGGAAAATCTGAAGTCAGAAGACTAGGATCGGGAAACGCGGTCTCGAGTAGAAATATTTTGATGCCTATTGACTCTATATCTGCAAACGGCGGTATTGTAAACGAATATTAAGCACAAATGCCTTAAATCTACTTAGAAAATTATTTGTAATATGCATCGACCATGTTACATATTTCATACATTCTCTAAACAACTTGTCCCGAAAAAAACGCCCTTGTAGCTTCGGCTGTTTTGAACGATGGCGTTATTGCGTTTTCTGAATGAGAGATAAAAGGGTAGGGAGACAAACAGTGTTTTTCACCCGGTGGTGAAGGAGTCCGGCGGTCAGGAAGACAGCGAAAGGCCTCCACAAGAAACCCTGTATGGGCTGACTTGCGCTCACAACGAATTGAACAACTTTGCAGCGGGGAGAAAAACAAGCGTTCTCAGCAGTCGTCTCAGAGCAGAACTGCAACCGCCTTTGGCTTCGTTCAAGTTGAAGACAGCATCGAGCATTCATGACAAGAAAATCGAATATCGACAGCGATATATAAAAAAAAGAACACTTTGAAATAGCACCGTGATGCTTTTGAAGCATTCAAAACAGCGAACAGGAGCAAGTTTTATTCCTCCATGTAGCCGAAGAACATGTGTCTATGGGTGGTCTGGATTCACATCCTGATCTCGCAAATGGACCGCGAGAGAAACCTTTCTCCTACGCCGATTCGGGGGCTCCGCCAGAGCGTCGATTGGAATGCCCCATGAGATTCTTCGAGACCACTCTCGCCCTCTTTTGCCTAGCAGAGAGCAATCAGAAGCATATGTGACGTGAGCGGTAATCAAAGCGCGAAAGAGGAAATGAGAAGCGTAAACAAAAAAATGCCTGGTGGTTTAGCATTCCTAAGCACGAAATATTGTGCGAAAGTGTAGTTTTTCCATTTGGACACTATACCGCCTCACACCTGAAAGCGCGATTAAGGTGTCCGCTTGCCCATGGAGCCAGTTAGGCGCGTCTTCAAGTTTTTCGTCGTCAATGCCAATTTACCGAATGTACACCTGCGGCCTATGCTCCAGAGCCACGTTTCTGTAGCAGTGTTGTCAACACCAACGCGTATTGCTCTAGCGCCGTGTTTCTGCCACAGCGTTGTCCACGCGAACGCATGCAGCGCACATCTCTCTGTCACTACCGCCACTAAGGTCCAAAGCGCGAATATTAGTTTGATAGTCGTACTAGTTGATGAAGAAGCTGATGTGCACTGCATAGCGTGACAGTGTGTTGCTGCTTGGCTCGAGGCGTGCTCAGCTGCGGCGACAGCCAACTGCTCTCACACAGTAGCCTGTCGAGCTGAACAGGTCGAGCCGCCGCGTGTTCGAATCGCAGTCGTGGATATCTATTTTTATTTATTTATTTTACTTGGAAAAAAGTGACAAAAATCCGAAACTCGCAGACATTACAAGTGGTCGTCGCATTCTTATGTTGAGCTGCAAAATGTCCAGGAATGGCAGAATAGTCTGCGCCTGTACCCCATAAGCTTGGGTGGAATCTAATGAGTAATTACTCCGTTATTACAAATCTACTCCTCCTTGGGAGATTCCCCTAAACATGACAAACACTGTTCCCACTTCGAGTTATTGGTCAATTCGCTCTCTCTCTACCATAAGCTTGCCGCCCCGGTTAGCTAAGTTACGAGCGGTATCAAAGATCGATCGGGAGGGCAAGGGCGCAATTAATGCCTGATAGCGGGCGAAATGCCCACGAAACGTGCTCTCGGCTTGGAAAAGAGTCATGCCCACAAGAATGACAGACTGAAAATAGAATGGAAAGGTGTAATTTACTCCGATAAAGCAAATATAGAGAGGGCCTTTTATGAATACTATAGCGGGATTTTTGGTTACACGAAAGTAAGAACTGAGGGCTTTAAAACCCATTTCCTGTCCTTAAGGCCGAAGCTTAGTGATGAAACGAAAGATCTGTTAGAAGTGGCTATTTCAGCTGAAGGAGTGCGCGGAAAGCCGTACAAGACCTCAACACTGGAAAGCCTCCGGGACCAGATGGGCTAGTAGCATCGCTCTATAAGGCATTCGAGAATGATTTTGCAAAAGTTCTGGTTGCGTTGTTTAATGAGGCTTATGACATGGATATGCTTCTCCCGTCATTTCTAACAGCCCACACAATTTTAATACCAAAAAAGCGACGATGAAACTAGACTGCGGCAAGTTACCGCCTACCGACCAATATCACTGACGAATGTAGATTATAAGATCTTCACAAAAATTCTGGCTAAACGACCCCAAACTGTTATGCAAGAATAAGTAGGGCCACATCACACCTATGGTATTAAAGGTCGCGCCATATATACCAACATCCACACAGCCCGGTCTGTGCTCGAGTGTTGCGACGCCATGCATGAAAGTATCGCACTGCTCCAGCTTGATCTAGAGAAAGCTTTTGACAGGGTGCCACATGAACTCTTGTTCCCTCTGTTAGAGCACGTGAATGTCGGATCAGTCATTTGCCAGTGCATAGCCATGGCGTACAGGGGATGCACGACGTGGTTGATAGTAAATAAAGGGGTGGGTGCGCGCATCCGAGTGCAGCGCTCTGTGCTTCAAGCTTGCCACCTGTCACCATTGCTATTTTGTTTGTATATTGAACCCTTTTGTTTGCGCATAATTGAAAACAGCAGTATTCATGGTTTTCGTCAGAGTGCGGCCGAGGTCCGCGTTCTCGCGTATGCAGATGACATTGCCGTATTTTGTGCTGACTACGAAAGCGTTCGTTTTGCGGTTGAAACTGTGAATAACTTTTGTTCTGCGAGTGAGAGCGCTGTGAACTGGGCTAAATGTTTGGGGTCCTGGCACGGCGATTGGCCCACAACCCCAACAATTTTCGCGAACATGCCTTGGACAGTAACCCCAGTAAAATATTTAGCAGTGCCGCTGGAGAAATATTGCGAAAGTGTGCCGTATTGGAAACGCGAAGTTGCTGAAGCGCACGAGGAGGCCGACCGGCTAAAGGACTTCAGTTGGTCTATTTTTGCGCGTGCCACAATATGTAACATATTTTTTGTAACCAAGCTTTGGTACGTTATGCAAGCAATTCATTGTTCCCGAGTCAATGTGCAGAGGTTGCACCGGGTTTTTGCGGTTTTTGTATGGGGAAGCACTTGGGAGCGGACACGGCGAACCAATATGTTTCATCGTGTCGGCTCTGGAGGAGTAGGTTTGGCGCATTTGTATCTGCGCCAGTTGGTGAATCGATTTATGTTCTTTCGGGACGTGAATGATCCCTTTCTGCGAACTGTTTGTCAAGTTAGGCTATCAAGGGTCTTGCCAAATTTAGTTGTAAGTTCAGCGACTATGCAAGGGGGCATTTTCGGCTTCCTTAGAGAGGTGTGCATGGCATGTCGCGTCTTGCAAGAGCGATTTTCAATGGAATATATTTTGGCTGTACTGCGAAAGAAACTTTATTAGGACCTGTGTGATGTCTTTCTTCCGGTCCCATTGTACAGGTCGTTGTACTGTGCAGGTTCATGACAGACAGTTCCAAAACGAGTGAAAAGCATGGCTGTACCAGGTAGATTTAAACGCTTCCTTTTTAAGCTCCACACGAACACTCTTGAAGTCAAGACGTATTTAAAAGAGAAGGTTTTTTTTTGTAAATTGGGGAAATCATTGTTTCATATGCCGAAAGCCGGAAACGATTGCACACGTGTTATTAGATTGTTGGGAAGCTTTTTCTTTTTGGACATTCTAGAAGGCTCGATTAAAAAAGACTTACCAGTGGATGCTTCCGGAATCAGATTTTTGCATGTTGACAATGATGACGGAGTTCCTTTCGACATGATCATGATATTGGGCCTGCACTGTATTTCGAGATCCAAGATGGCAGTCAGACATGCGGACATTGACGCGAGGCCGATAAGAAAGTATTTTGGTGAATCTGTTGGAAGAGGTTTTGAAGGCCACAAGATACAAGACCCAGTGCCTGAGTGGCTTCCGGGAATGGAAGCTTTGTAATACATGCGCGAATTTTAATGTGTTTACGTAACCCCAAGCGCGGGTGACGTAGATTTAGCATCAGTGCTGTGTTGTTCGCGTGGATTGGTTAGTAAATGACGTGCAGAAGTCGGCAATAAAGAAAAAAAAAATAGCTGTGAGATCTCCACGCGAGCATTTCATTGAAGGTGTCATAAGACTGAGGGAAGTGTATCGGGCACTGCCTGATCAGCCAACATGAGCCAGGGTGGGCTACACCCCTGGCTTATCGCATCTATCAAAATTGTAGCCGAGACTCCGATCCTGCGCAGCGATCTATTATTTGGGCTCCAGGTCACCAAGGCCTCCACGGAAACGAAGCAGCCGACGCCGCCGCCCGCGCGCTCTCTCTCCGGGCGTTTCCCTCGGGACCCGACGATGACCAGGACTCCGATTTTAATCCGGTTTACACTTTTAAGGAAATATGCGATTACTACAAATCCACCCACCAAACTCTTCCCACTCCTTGCAAAGGGCTGGGGAAGGCCAACGAGCGGGTACTCCTGCGCCTGCTCACTAACACGATGCTGTGCCCGGCAACTCAAAATCATTTCAATCCTCAATTTGACGGGCGGTGCTCACACTGTGGGGAGGTGTCGGACACCTACCACATGGTGTGGGCCTGCCAGCAGAACCCATCCCTACCCCCTATCCCAAACCCCACCCGAGAGGACTGGGAGGCGACCCTGTCCGGCTGCTGCACCCTCCAGGCCCAAAGGGCCTTAACGCAGCGTGCCCGGGCTGCGGCAACCGCCAATGGGTTGCCTGACTAGGCATCCCCACCTAGTGGTTGTAAGGGCGTGACCCTTCAGGTCAAGGACCCCAACACCTCTCTCTGTAATTAATAAATGTTTTTACCACCACCACCACCATGCTTGATGACTTGGTTGGACTGAAAAAATTTTAACTCACCGTGTCAGTACAAGTGTTGTTGACATGTTCTATTTGTTTGTATCCTCTGTCAAAATTCAATAAAGAAAAAAAAAGCTAAGTTGGTAGAGCGACTGCTCCGGTGAAGCGGTGGTCCCGGGTTCGAAAACCAGACCAAGACGAAATTTTTTTAACAACGAAGTTTCTTAGAAATCAGTGTAGCTTTCCTTTGTAGCCGTATGGCTGCGCTTGGGTGGATGCCAATGAGTAATTACTCCCTTATTACAAATCTGCTCTAACTTGGGGGATTCCCCTAAACATTGGACCATCCCCATAAGCAGTAACTATGTGGCCACCGATAGTCACTTCAAAGTCGAAGGTTCGTGTCCTTGAGATGCAAGTTTTACTTTAAGTCGCGTCATGGAAAATATGCTCTTTGTCAAACAAGTTGAACTTGAATGCAAATCAGACTCATGGCCAAATTTACGCGCAAAACCTACCCTATTCAGTTTTCTTACATTCTCAGCGATCCGGCCATGACAGGGGTGTCTTTTGTTCACGTGCTGAGTTTCCACTTAGATGCTAATTTGCGTTTTTTTGCCTCACATCCTTGAGCTCAAAAGCAGAAGTCCACGTGGGCTTTGCATGGTGACCCGTGTAAGCAGGTTAATATGTAGTATTAAAGCCATGATGCCCTCTATTCGGAGTATCGCCCTACTTAGACTTGAGTATGCTTCCGTTGAGTCGAATTCTGTCTGCCGCGACCTCTTCGCAAACCCTCTGAAAATGTGCAGAACCGGTTTGTTTGGGCTGTCATAGGTCGTGTGGTCTGCTTCTTTGCTCCCCAAGACGATTACAGGGCTGCCTTGAGTGCTATGGGACTAACCAAATTCGGGACTAGACGGCACTCGCAGGACCTTGTCTTCACATTCTTGCGTTTACATCGGCACGTTGACTTCATGCACCTATCACCTTTCATCAAGCTTCGGGTGCCTGGACGGTCGTGTGGTACAAAGCCGTCTGTTCGACGTGTCAGCTTTCAAACTAAGCTGCATTGTGCAAGATGTATATGTATAACTATAACGCCAGTGGAACCATGTTGTTCTGACATAATTCAATATGATAGAGAGCGTTGTAGCGTCAATAAGGGAGCTTTGTATGCGCACATAGGGTATACAGCGCTCACACGGCCCACTCTCTCGCTCCCTAAACATCATGCCGATAAATGTGCTCATTAACACATAGCATTGGCATAACAGCGTACCGACTCATAAATAACACTATACTTCTCTACATTATCTCACGGGACCATCTAAGAAATCCAAGCATCACTGGATTTTCCTCTGAAAATAATCCTTTACTTCCGAACTTTCGCGCAAGTTATGACAAGCTATCAGTTTCACCGTGATTAAAATATGGAACGAAGTTTCCTTTTGCATTAAATAATCGTGCGCTTTATGAACTTTCAGGAAATCCCTCAGGCAATGCATTTTGAATCATCCCATGGTGACATAGTGCTATTATAAGCAGTTAAATGCACATTTTTTCGCATAGACCTGCAGCTAAAACTTATCCCGTTCTCTCATTTAATCATGTATTGTATGTTTGAACCGCGTCTTCAAAAATTTCCTCCTTTATCTGAACGAAATATTTATTTGTTACAATATTTGTGCCCCTGCCATGTACATGCTACTTTTCTTGTTGACATTTTGAGTTGAGTTATTCTGCATGCTCTGTTACTGACAAATGATTTTGCTCATTGTCCGACTTCCTTTATTTTACTTTTTGCTATGCATTCGGGAGAAGAGGTCCCAATACAGTACTGACTGCGGGACTTCCTTCTGTATAACATTGCTTCATTCTTTGTACAACCGTCAATGATAATAAGCTTCAACTTCGTCTTTCAGGCCAAACCTTCTGTGCTCACCGTCACTCCTGCACCTTTTGACTGTTAACCGTTTTACTGACATATTGGCATTGTCATCAGCTCCATCATCATCCATCGTCTTCATTGCTATTTTATAATTATTTACTTATTAATTTCATTGTTTTTTCTTTCCCTACTCTAAGTGCACCACTGTCGAAGGCTGTCAGCGAGCACTTCACAATAAATAAATCAATATAAATCAAGAAATACTGTGACAGAAAATAGGGCTCGTCACTGTCATTTCGCTTTGAAGCGTGGCGATCTCGAAGTTCCGTCGCGTCGTTGTTCACGTGATCGTACTGCCTTCGGAGTAGTTTAATAGTGAACTACGTGGGAAGCTGAACGCAAATCGATGCTATTGTATTCGGATAGCCATGGATAAGCAGATAATATAGAAAAAAGGAGCAAACGCGCATTGTGATTTGCTGAAATCATTTGTATCGTGGCAGGACTTTTCAATGGACCGATTTTGCAAATATCCACTGGAAGGTAGTTTCAATATTTCGTTTGGATACAATGCAACCGTAATAAGCGTCCTTGACACTTTAGCAGATGCACTGTTATTATTTTAATACGTACGACACAGACAACGCACATATTTTCAGCCTTCGTAAGTGTATACAGGAAGTGCATATTAATAACTGCTACTCTGAGTGTGGCTACGGTCCGGCTACAATAACGTGAAAGTTTATATACTGGATGATTTCCTCTGTCTGTTGAATAGGCTGAAGGGGTTAAGGTGGTCATGGTAGCTATTTTCTTCCAATGGAATGCAGCAGAAAGATCCGACTCAGTTAACTCCTCTGTGGTTACGCTTGTTTTCTACTTTTCGGTGTTACGTTCTACGCGCTACTCATCCAGTGCTGCTGCTCTTCAGTGGAACGAGTGGTATCATTTCCTTGGCACATTCATATAAATACGCAGCTTTCTTAATTTGCGCTAATTGACTTTGAGGAACCGCAGCCTTGTTTTACTTGAAAATGGCGCAAGTTTTTAGCAAAAAAAAAATATAGACGGTTGAGCCCTTCAGTGGGTCATATGGTATGCCAGCATTCATGTTACTCGCAGAGGTTTGCCTACGATTAGTAATACTGCTATGCGATGCGAATTAACCAATACTACTGCAAAGGAAACATTCGTCTCTAAGTACTGGGGCCGTATTCGATAAGCCGTTCGTTTTTCATTGTCCATTTCGCGTCCATTGTGTCCGTGGCTATTGGTCGCCCATGGCTTCTAGCGTCTGGGGGAAGCGAACCGGCCGTTGGGTGCGTATAGCTGCGTATAGCAGCCAATGAAATCCAGTGGTCAGGTCCGCAGATTGTTTAGGTATTCTCCATTAACTATTAATGAATGGCAGTTTACCAACCTCCCTTAAGAGAAGAGTGTACTACAGCTGTGTCTTACCGGTACTCACCTACGGGCCAGAAACGTGGAGGCTAACGAAAAGTTCTCAGCTCAAGTTAAGGACAGCGCAGCCAGCCATGGAAAGGAAAATGATATATGTAACGTTAACAAAACGGAAGCGGGCAGAGTGGGTGAGGAAACAAACGCGTGTTAATGACATCCTAGCCGAAATCAAGAGGAAGAATTGGGCTTGGGCAGGGCATGTAATGTGAAGGCAGACAACTGCTGGTCCTTGAGGGTAACGGAGTGGATTCAGGGGGTGGCAGAAGGTTAGGTGGGCGGAAGAGATTAAGAAGTTTGCAGGCATAGGGTGGGCGTAGCTGGCAAAGGACGGGGTTAATTGGAGAGACATGGGAGAGGCCTTTGCCCTGCAGTGGGTGTAGTCAGGCTGATGATGATGATGTTGTTGATGATGACACTTATTCGTGTTCAGAGTGTGCCCTAAAGGTGCGACACCGGAGCGTTATGCAGTACGGTAAACCAGTATCCGAGAATTAATCTTAATGTGCTTCTTTAATGTGTGGTGGAGAACTTTCCAGACGAGTTTAAGGTCGTTAAAACCTAGAAAGCAGTATTGAATATTTTTCGCGAACGTCACAAAAACAATCAGCAGATGACGTAAAAACGACGCTTTTTATGAAGCCACGTAATTAGAAACACGGTCACAGTACGCAGCATACACAAGATGTCTGGGTATAGTGAGAGAGGTACTTTACGCACTCGCACCAGTACGTGATCTCCAGGAACACTGTTTTATGAAAGGATACTTCTGTGGCAGAAGAGGAAAAGAAATGAAATTGAAACGCGATACTAAACACACAAATTTGGAAGTTTGTATCTCTGGTCAGCTACAGGGCGTCAAAGATGTGAATAATTTCAGGAATTTGTCCATACTTATCCAATATCAGTAAAATACGGAAGTGTAAGTAAGCGAACAGCAAGCGCAGCAATTTTCAAAATCTTTAATGGTATGTTGGTAAATATTGCAAATGCGCCAGAATGCCTACAATATTGAAATCAGATTGTTTTTTTTACTCATATCTTAAAAAGTTGATAGCTAATCAAATTCTGTTTGTAAATTAGCTTAAACCTCTAGCGTAGCCGACCAGCTGCGTCGTCTTTATGAGCCTGTGGAATATTTTCTCTTTCCTTTTTGCTCTTATCCAATTTGGAATCTTTCGTCATTATGAGTTCTTTTCTGCTAGACTATATTACGCGCGATTAAAAGAGTCAGTAATTCTTTTAGTGCTACTGTGCTTAAGTTAGCACTATTGTGCTTAATGGAAATATATCTTTATTCATGTGCATAACCCTATCGTGTGAGCTAAGCCTTTATAACACCATCAGCGTGGGAGGGCCGTAGCATGTACTCGGAAAAAGTTACGCCTAAACAGGTAATGCTTGCTGCTGCTTGGCATCTAGGCCGTTTGAATTATTTGATTCCAAATCACGGCGTCTAGCATAGAGGACAGCTGAAAAGTTTTTATGCATGATCATTAAGTGCTTAGAGGAATATCAGTCATCAAGGTTTCTTGAAACACTGTTTGCCCGATAACCAAACTTTCTTGATCTTTATGTTATGTAAACAATATTATCATGCGTGTAATTTTCAAGTTTGGGTTATACTCAATTTTGCACGCCAGTATCGATATGAATTAAAGATAAGACTCTAAAATGGGGCCTTAGTGAACGTCGACGTAGATTTAACTGAAAATCAGCCTTTCGCTGCTGCTTTTTGTGCACATAAAGCGAGAAAATCAGGATACCTCGAGGAGCTAGTAAATTTGAGAGAAATGGTTTGGTTTGGTTGGTTTATAGAGGTTTAACTTTCCAAAGCGGCTCAGGCTATGACAGACGCCGCAGTGAAGGGCTCCGGAAATTTCGACCACCTGGGGTTCTTTAACGTGAAGGGCATCTAGAATTTCGCCTCCATAGAAATTCAACCGCCGCGGCCGGGATCGAACCAGAGTCTTTTGGGCCAGCATCCGAGCGCCATAACCACTCAGCCACCGCGGCGGCTTAATTTGAGAGAAATAAATTATTTGTGTTTATATGTATGGAGTTCACAAAATAATTTGAGAGAAATAAATTATTTTGTGAAATCCATACATATGACCATTAAGCATAATTTTTCCTGTATCATTTCATTATGTATGATAAACGTTTCGTAATGAACTGAGTCATTGTGTTTGAAAGTTTTCTTGAAATGACATTTGAATTTCATTACTAATTTATGTTTATCAGTGAAAGGAAGTATACCTGACTACTTGCCGTTTTCTGGAACTTAAAAAACCGTTGAATTCTTTCGGTCACGTTTTAATACCTTAGCTCAATAAAGTTTTTTTTAAATATCTTACTTGTTAAAGAGGGCTTGTAAGGATATTACTTAAGAATCCTGCTTCAATTGAAATCAACGAAGTGATCTAAGACTGCAGTAAATGATTTTTGTTATTTACTTATACAAATTTCTGAAACACTTTAAGGTCTGAACCTCTCTGAGTGAGAAGGCATGCATTCAGCGTGTGATGAGCAGCAGGTCAGCCCCGAGTTGCATGCATGATATGAATGGAGCGCAAAATAGACAACGGACAGGGATGGCCGACAAGTAGGCTGGAGAGGGTTTTCCCCACTTCATTAACACGGTGAAACACCACTTACGCCGCCAAACCATCATTCAACAAGTTGCAACGAACATTAAGGCCCTTCCCACATTGTATCGTTAAGCCCTTCACAGTTCACCATGAACCCAGGTGCGTGTTGCCTGCGCTGAGATGCGCTGTGATGGATAATGCGCAGAGCGACATGTATGGTATTTACAATGTGTTAAGTGTGTGTTCGAGCGCTCGCGCGCGTGTGGGTGTTCGCAGACATAGAATTAGGGGCTCGCTTCCACTCTGCACATACCATCACGTGTATTCATTTTTGTGTCTGTTAGGACCGGTCCAGGATAATACTGCTTTATATTGCTGACGACATAACCAACACACACTACCCAGACGGGTGGCCTATTTTGATGCGAGTACGTGTCTTGTGTGCTCAGCAGTGGACTACCGCGAGAGAAGCCGACACACATGGTGTCGGCATGCAAGCCCGTAATTGAATGCAAATTACCTCGTATTGTGAGCGCAGAGGAACGCGGAGGGCAGGCGTGCCGCTGGTTACGGCTACGCAGAGGACTCACGCACAATGCGATGAAAATATCACGAGGTCCCTTTCGCACGCGAAGAAAGAAGGACACAGGCGTGGCGCCGCTGGCGTGGCGCTGGAGGTTACGAAACTTGGTGCACGGACCGCGACGACAATTTGAAAATTGCCGCTCGCAGCGCGGCCTGGCTGCTAGGCCTAGCTATTCAAAAGCGGCGTCTACCCGGCGGCTTTCGCAGACGACAACGCGTTTGTGCTTTCGGCTGCACGCCGGTCGTCCTTGATTTCCGCCGGACACGCCAAGCGGTCGCCGCGAGCACACATACGTCTCTTTTATAAACTGCCAACAGCTGGCATAAGGTCGACCTGTAAGCCGCTCCGTAATTTGCTGCATTCGAAATCGTTATTTTAAATTGTGTTTAGAAGTCTAGGTCGGGGGTCTGAAAGGGGCCGTATAGACGACCGAGCCTGCTGTTTTTCACAGATCCGTTCGTTGATGTTTTGGTCTGCGTACGGTACCGGGCATAATTTTACGGAGCACGCTTCGGCGATCAAACTCTTCTGCCGGCTTACCTAGCAAAAGTTAGTATACAGTTTTTACGTATACTAGCACAGGCCCCTGATGAGCTTGCGCATGAAGCCAAGAAACCACCATATCTTCTCCTTGGAACGTGTCAGGAATTTTGAGACTCCGAAGCGTGCTCCGTAATATTCTGGCCGCACCTGTACGTCTGCGACTTTCATGCCTCGATCGGTGCGTGGTACACAGCGGAGACGAACTTATTTGCACAGTACAATGCATCTGATTGTTTTTAGATTTCGAAGTAAAAAGACAACTAAAGTTATGACTGCATTAGGTACGTCGGGTTATATATCACGGGTATCCTAAATACACCTCTTCCACGTCCTATCCCCCTTCCCCATGCGTACATAAATCGGCCAGATGATCTAACTCAGGGAAGCCTCATCGCCTTTCTTAGCAAATAAATATACTTCTTCGTCTCTGGTGTCTTTGTCATCCTGCTTAACAATAGAAAACGTTGCTTAAAAAACAATTCCAGGAACCATTCTGTAAAACACGGGTTGCGAAGCGTTTTTGCAGGATGGTACATGCCACAAGTCGCTTTGTATTCAATGCGCCTAATTTGGCAATCGCTGGGTCAAACAGCACCTTGCTTTCTAGGTTCTGTGAGACTATTGTTGGATGGATGGATGGATGGATGGATGGATGGATGGATGGATGGATGGATGGATGGATGGATGGATGATGGATGGATGGATGATGGATGGATGATGGATGGATGGATGATGGATGGATGGATGATGGATGTAGATGGATGGATGGATGATGGATGGATGGATGGATGATGGATGGATGATGGATGGATGGATGATGTATGTATGATGTATGTATGTATGTATGGATGGTATGGATTATGGATGGATGATTATGATGGATGGATTATGTATGACGATGGATGGATGGTATTATGTATGGATGGATAGTATGGATGGATGTGATGTATGGATGTATGTGATGTATGATGGATGGTATGATGATTATGTATGGATGTATTATGGATGTATGTATGATGTATGTGCGTTGTGGTTATGTATGTATTATGTATGTATGTATGATTATGGATGATGGATTATGGATGTATATGATATATGATGATAGTATGGATGGATGGATGGATGGATGGATGGATGGATGGATGGATGGATGGATGGATGGATGGATGGATGGATGGATGGATGGATGGATGGATGGATGGAGGAACGGATGGATGGGTGGATGGATGGAACCTTGTATTGCCCTTTCTTCTCACTGTCACTGAAATCAGTGAGTCAGACGTACAGAGGGTGAGAATCGAATAGAATCCGACGAAAAGAAGCCGATCATGCAGTCATTAAATTCATTACGTGCTCTCCTTCCACTGCTGACGAGTAACTAAGAGCCCAAGCGGCGATGAACTGCTCGGAGATTAAAACGTGACGCAGAAAAAGCCGACCCTATTCTCTCTGTTTCTGTATGAATGCACGATTACAAAGCAACATTCTCATTTAAAGTACAACACGGATAATAGAACTGACGAGCACAGAAAAGGTATAAAGGCGCAGCTTTACCAATCATTGCTTAAGCGAGAGTGACAGGCTTGTTTTCTGCGATAGCGACGCGCTTGATTGTCATGCGCAAGCGGCATGAAAATCATGGTGCCTTGCCTACCTGTAACACGATATGCGAAAAATTGCGCTTGTAGTTTCTCCTCTGCCGCTGTGCAACAGCGCAAGTCGACCGCCTACCACTCACTTCAATGCAAGCTTTTTTCAAACTCCGGACAGCCATTTATCCCTTTTCTCTCATTTACCCATTTCCACTTTCGAGAAATGAGGCTGACTGACTCGAAAGAGGCTACTATCATCAACGAACAAGCGCGAGTTTAGCGCGAAATTTCAAAATAAGCGCGATTTACGTTTAGTATCAAATACGGAACCTCAGGTCTATGCCATCCGCTGCCAGGGTTTGTTGGAGGACGCTTGAAGCGCGTCCTGAGCGTTTGCGTTTATTCTGAGCGAGTATGCAGCGAGTAAAAACAAAAATAATTTTTGTATTAATTTTTATATTTCATTTAGGCTCTCTTCAATGTGTGAAAATGTACATTCGGGATCTGCTCGTACCTGTGGAATAGACCCCGGCGTCAACAACATTGCGCTTTCGCCTTAGTTTTTCTTGGTCTTCGTATTATTATTGTTCCTACAAAATAATTTATGCTTATGTTATTCTATAATGCCGCAAAATGCTTAAAGCGCGCGTACCTGTGTTTAAATGGCTGCGGCGATGTATTGTTCCCTACGATTTTTTGGTCCACCGATTTTTGTTTGAATGAACCCGTGCATTCGACGGGCAGGGAGCAAGGGGTGGTTAGAAGCAGTCGCAGCAGTCTAGATAGTGAGTAATCAAGGTCTTGCTGTACAGCTGGCGACGGAGGTGGGCGCACTCAAAGAGCCGGGATAGACACGTCGAAATAGGTGCACACGTCCCGCGGTAAACCGCATATAAGATAAGATAAGATAAACTTTATTTTCCATCAAAAAAAAGATGGAGGGAGACGGGGCTAAAAGCTGCAACCGCAGCTTGACTGGTCCCCGCCCCCCTATATGAAAACGACAGGTGGCACTTGACAAACATTTAACAACAAAAAGCATGTCAGAAGAACAGTCGTTTTGACACGACTAAATGAAGAAATGCCTATTGTAACAAAACATGGCAACAAAACATGAAAAAAAATAATAATAAAAAATAATAAAAAATCTCAGGAAGGTACATTGAACATGGTTAATTGAACATGGAATTTGAACATGGTTACCGAAAAAGTGATACATCAGATTTCACGACTAACAACAGAACATCTCTATGAATTATACAATATTAATAGCGGTTACATACAGTTTGCGTTTTATTGAAGAAAAATATTCTTAAGCTGCGTAGAATTCAGCGCTAAAATGTCTACATCTTCAGACAAATAGGAGTTTAAGACCGAAGGAATGCGGTGTTTTAGGGTTTGTGCAGCGTAATTTGTTCTGCAGGAGCCAACTTTCCAGTATTCTGGATTTCTTGTGAAGTGACCTGACGAACTTTTAACGGCTAGTTGTGCTAATTTTGTTAGGATTGTGCTATTTTGCCTCCTTTCTCGAATTAATGCGAGACATAGGTTGTACTTGTACATCTCTTTAATGTGTAATAGGCCCAGCTTGTGGAATAATGGCTGTACATTAGAATCATGGGCAGAGTGTGTAATGACTCTAACTGCCTTACTCTGTAGTCTGCTAAGTTTCTGGATACCGGTCATTGTGGTCGTTCCCCACACGAGTATGCAGTAATTTAAGTAAGACAGAAAAAGAGAGTTGTATAGAAGCATCATGACATTTTTCGGTAGAAAATATTTGTTTCTGTGGAGAATCCCAACTACACTCGCGATTTTTGAGGCTATATATTCTGTGTGCTTGTTCCAGGACATCGTTTCTGTAAAAATAACCCCTAGTGTTTTAAATTCGTCGACAACATCTATCTCCGAACCATTCAACTTAAGTCTTAACTCAGACGGAACTAGTCTTGATTTCGCGCGGAAAACAATCGCTTTTGATTTCAGGCTATTAATTATTAGTCCATTGTGTTTTGCCCAATCACTTACTTTAGCTAACACGGAATTTGCAGTGCTAAACAATTCTGTACATTTATCGGAAGCACAAAAAATGCTAATGTCATCGGCATAGATGACGAACTTAGTCTGCATATCCACGTTCACAATGTCATTTAAGTATATATTAAATAAAAATGGCCCCAAGATACTTCCTTGCGGGACTCCTGATTTAGTACAAGTCACGCTTGAAGAATAACCATTTAGCTCAACATATTGTACGCGATTTGAGAGGTATGATTTAATTAGCTCAAATGGTAGCTCGCGAACACCGTAATTTTTTAATTTTTCGAGGAGGAGATTTCGGTTGAGGTAGTCAAATGCCTTGGTAAAATCCAGAAATATGCCTACTACATACCTTTTACTATCTATATTGGTTAAAATGTATTCTTTCTGGTCAAGCAAGGCAAGTTGGGTAGATCGAAATTTCCGAAAACCGTACTGGGAATCAGTTATGCTATTCATTTTTTCAAAAAACGTTTCAAAGCGTATTAGAATAAGTTTTTCTAACCCTTTAGAAAACACGGGAAGAATAGAAACTGGGCGATAGTTATTAAGATTGTTATGATCACCTTTCTTGTGTATAGCTCGTACTTTTGCTATTTGCATGTCATTAGGAAAGACTCCAGAGCTTATGCACAAATTAAAAATGTATGACAGGATAGGTGATATAACATCGAGGACATACTTTACGGGCTTGATTTTCACGTCATGGACATCACAACTGGTTGAATTTTTTAGTTGCATCATTGTTAAGTACACTTCATTGGGGGTAACAGGATTCAGGAAAATACTACTAGGATATTCTTTATTGAGGGACTTTGCATGATCATGATTAGGTAATGCTGGTACAGGTAAATTGGCAAAGTGGTCGTTGAATGCATCCGCTAAGGCATGGCCAGATACCGTCGCGCCATTTATCTTTAGCTCGCTAACCGAGCCCGAAATTGATGAACGGCCAAGAACATCATTGAGTTTTCGCCAAGTAGACTTGCAGTCATGCTTGATTGCATTAAAATAGTTTTCAAAATAGGCACTTTTAGCTTTCTTTATTTCTTTATTAAGACAATTTCTATATTGTTTAAATTCTTTCAGCTTAGCCATATCTCGGGTCTGTATAAACCTATAGAACAAGTCATTCTTAACTCTAATTTTACACCATAGGTGATCGTTTATCCAAGGTTTCCTGATCTTCCTAGACACTCTAATGGTTCGGAAAGGAAAATGTTTTCTGTAAAGCTCATTGAACCTATCTGTGAATAAGCAGAAGGAAACATTAGGATCATCTGATTCTAGAACGTGTGACCAGTCCTCCTTATTTAGTTCATCCCGAAATTGGTCTAATTGCGCTGGTAAAATTTGCTGGTAGGTAACTACGCGATTTACTTTTTTTCCCTTTTCTAGAGGCTTCACACATATAAAAATAGGAAGATGATCACTGAGATCGCATACAAGGACACCTGATTTAGTTTTATTGGCTGTGTAATTAGTTAAGAATAAGTCAAGCAGTGTTGATGTGCTGGATGTAATTCGTGTTGCAAGGTAAATGGTGTTTCTTATATTTTGTGCTTCAAGCAACAGCTTAAATTCTTTGATACGACCTGAAGTTGTTTCAAGCATGTTTAGGTTGAAATCTCCCCCGCAAACAAGGCCAAGTTCGCAGTCATTAACGTAAGAGAAAAGGGACTCAAGAAAATCGAAGAAGACTGGCAAGTTTCCTTCGGGGGGTCTATATACCACAACAAGAACCATCTTGTTGCAACGTAAAGACAATACCTCAAAATCTGTTGTTGATTCCGTGAAAGCTGTCAGCAATTCGTATTTTATGTCTTTCCTTATCAGCATGGAAACACCGCCTCCTCTGCCGTAACTTCGGTTGAGATTACATGCCTGATATTCCGCCGTACAAAGTGCCTCATCTTCGTGCCGATACCATGTTTCTGTCAACATGAGTATATTAAACTGGGTCTTAATTTGACTGAGAAGAACCTCAAGTGGCGTGCTTTTATTTCGAGCAGATTGCATGTTAGCATGAAATATTTTAAAGGACGAGTGAAAGTCTTTGCCTACAGAAGTGTCAAAGTTATTCAGAGAAACATATTGTGTATCCATGGCAGAATCTGAGGGAAACAAAATAAAAGCACTAACGTGGAACTATCGAGGGCCACTTCTTGCAACTTTGTTCAGTTCGTTCAAAGCCTGGATGCGCCATGCACGCTCTCCGTCTCTGCGCCGTAGAAAAATCCTAGCATTTCTGTGCCACACATACTGGAAGTCGTGCTCTTTGGCCCATTTCTTCGCTTCAAAAAGTAGTTCCCGTGAGTGCTTTGTCAAGTTCTCTTGTATGTAAACCTGCGATGAGTGGGTGCTTAAGGCACGCCTCTTCTCAAACCATTCTTCTCGTGTGTCTTGTCTGGCGAAGCGGAGTATAATGCCAGGAACCCTACCGGGCTTTGCCGGAAGGCGGTGAATGGCTACAACTTCATGCTTGGCTAACTCTGGAACATCAATTGTCTCAGCGAGAGCGTTGATTTTGTCAAGCAGATTTTCCTGTTCACTCTCTGCGACTCCGTGAATCTCTAGGTTTTGCTTACGGTTCCTCCATTCAAGGTCATTTAGCTGTTCCTGCATAGTTTGCACTCCCACTGTGTCCTGCTGTTCAAGTTTTTCAACCCTAGCCTTAATTTCCTTGATTTCTGTTTCATGACGTGCTGAGTCCACGAGAATCTGGTCGTACTTGTCAGACATTAATTGCACAGCTTGTTCGATGTTTTCGACGGTGCACTTCAGACTCAGAAGGGTTGCAAGTTTTCCCTGTATGTCCACAAGAGCTAGACTAATGTGGGACATTTCGTTAGTCTCATCTGCAGCCTCTGAGGAACGAGCTTTCTTCGATGCACCTCGTGATCGCCCTACTCGGCACGTCTGGCATCGCCATGCCTTTTTTGTCGTTTCCCTCATGCTGTTAAACTGAGCTTCGGCGATACCAGTGCATTTCCCCAAGTGATAGACATAATTGCACTCATTACACTTCAGGTAGGATTCATCCTTGTCTATTTCTGTTGAACATGTCAAACATATCAAATCATCACCCATGTTTACAGCACAAGTTTCTGGCAGCAACAGAGAACACACAAAGTGAACCGCGCAATCGGTACAAGAAAAAGAAGACTGACCTGTAAAAAGTAACAAAATTGCCTTAGCCGGAGTTGTCAGCGTGTCCCCTGTCGCTGCCAAAATGCCCGCAGATGCGTGCCGTGTCTTCTTTATAGTCCGTGTTGCAGGTGGGCGTGGCTCCCGGCAGGCTTCACCACGGCTATGATAAGGTCATTCCGCTTCGTAATCGATGGTCCTCTGATATGGCTTCGCCGACTGCAGCAGGCCACACAGTGCTACGCGCAGGTCAAGCGCTGCCGATGCCAACTGTAAAAAGTCACAAAATTGCCTTAGCCGGAGTTGTCAGCGTGTCCCCTGTCGCTGCCGGAGATTTCGCTCAGTGCAGCAGGCGTTACACTGCGACTCAATTGATGGAATAAATATTAACCTGATGAACCACGAAGGAAAAAATAATACATTGATGGTCTCTCAATAATAAGAAGAGAGCCTTGAATTTAGTGAACGGTTTAAAGGTTAGGGAGATGAGTGTTAGCTGAAGCTCTCGGAGTGGTCTTTGTCCAGCAGTGGACATAGTTGTGCTAATGCTGATTATTATGCTGAAGGAGTCGGGCGGAATAACACGACTCTGGCCAGTGCCCCACACCAAGAGAGCAAGGAAAGGGAAACGACAGATATAGTATCAGAATGAAGATAAAAGGCGAACACTGCAAAATAGAAGTACTTCACTGTATTAAGTAGAACAAATACACAACGGAACGGAAGAACGCGAAGATGGAATGGTAAAAGGACGCGACGCAAGCTCTGATTAGCAATTGAAGTTAATATTGCAGGTGCGCACACATATACCGAGTGTGCACATTCAGAATGAACCTATATTCCGCGCCAACGCTTGTGTCTTCTCCTGCAAGCTCTGATTAGCAATTGAAGTTAATATTGCAGGTGCGCACACATATACCGAGTGTGCACATTCAGAATGAACCTATATTCCGCGCCAACGCTTGTGTCTTCTCCTTTCGTAATTCTGTCTTGGCTTTGTTAATTTCCTTTGTATCGAGCCAACTCGCTCCTAGTAGCACCCTCGTGAACGAACGAACACAATGAGTCTGCTTCAAGCCTGGCCGTCCGTTCCTAAACGGATGTCCTGGTCAGTGCCGCACAAACACTGCAGCAGCGCTTCAGCTACATGCCTAACTTGTTCTCTTTCTTTCCCGGGGCCTAAGAGAGTTTCTCGAGGCCCGGAGCGAGGGTCGGTCTCAAGGAGAACGCAAGCAGCATGCATCCCTACTGATATCACCACATCCGCCTCTGAGCTTGCCAGCGTGGCACGTGTTATGACCGCTTTCTGCCGTCCGCTTTCCTCCTCTTATTTCTTCTTCCATAATCTGCACCGCAGGAGCAGTTCCCATGCATGGCCGGACTTCCTGCCTCACGTGCGACTCTCGTCCACTGGCTGAATGCTAGCCGCCTATGTTCGCCAGCGTTCCGAATTTAACTTTGCACTGTGGAGGATGTGCGTCGATTTCAGCAGGATACTGCCTCTAGTCCGAACTGCACACCTCTTTGTTATCGAAGGCCATTTAAGTGCACAAGATGAGCCCTTCTTCGTTCTAACAACCGGCGCTAAAGTCAGCTCACGACCAAGCCGTTTAGGGAAATCTCAAATGGGCTATTCAAGACACCTCCGGGAGCGTGACGCTACCGTTTACTTGGCTTCACAAGGAGTGCTTTGTGTGTGCGAGTGATCGGACGCCCTTTCGTTTCTCGCTCTCTTTGTGCTCAGTGCCGAAGTGGCGAGCTATGTGGGGCTTTGCTTCTAGGCTCCGATCATTTGTTTGTTCCTGGGTGTCTTTATGACGTAGGTGTACCTTATCAAGTTTATTTTTGTACAAGGAATCGTTTCTTTGAGGCAACGTCCGCACTTCTAAGAAGCTGTTCATTTCGTTTAACTACCTCCAGGAGCATAAACTTTACAGAGGGGAGTAATAAGTACATCATAAATAGCGAGAATAAACAAGACAGAATAAAACCAATTCAAAAACAAAAGCCAATACAGAAGCTCAAATACAAGCGCAAAATAAAGAACCAGATACATGTAAAAACAGAAGGAACTGAAACCGTGAATAAACGGCATAATCAACAGTTGCGCGGCAGATGGAGTAATTAGAAGCAGAGCATACATATACATAGAACACGAGAAACTGAAAACAACATAACTGGCTACTAGAGAAAAAATTCAAGGATCAGCAATAAAATAACTTACGAGTGTTGCCCGAGATAACTCGTGATCTGGTATAATGTGACGTCGGACGGAAGAGGAGTCCAATTTGCTGATGTACAGGGAAGAAACGAAAGATAACGGACATTTATTTACAATTGATGGCGTTTACTTTATGATGGAGGTCGATGCGGGTCGAGTGATTAAATGGCTGCGAAATGACCGCCCACATCAAGTGGCTATGATTATAAATTTTGTGAAAAAGGCTAAGGTTCGACACTCTCTACGAATCTCAAGAGATGGCAGTGAACATTAGAATTAGAATCGATAGTGCGCCCAGTACTGTGGTGGACAGAAGTTTCCAGAAAGTGCGAAAAGCTATCTAGGCACCTAGGTTCGACGTCTGGTAACGATTGCCTCAGTTCGCTGCTCAACTTTAGATCACCCGAGTCTGACTTTCACCATCACAAGTGCAATATCCAGCTACCAGGTGATGAAAAGTCTATCGCCTTCGACTGTGCCTCGAGCGTTGTGGAGACTGCTGTCCCAGATCTCATACATATGTCCGTAAGGCCAGCCACTACATAGAATACTACGGGCTGACCTTATCCTTTGCTCCGTCGACTTCATGTGGAGATGCAACTGAATTATAGAGATTACATTAAGAGCGGAAATAAAAATTGAGTACACTGGTAAGTCGGAAAAATTGCTAACAACGATAGTACCTTGGTGAATATCTTAGTGTGAACTGGTCGGTTATTCATTTTCATTCATTAGAAGGTGCGAAAAACATGGATGATCAAGAAACAAGCCTGTGTGATAAGCGCTAACTTCAGTACCTTTTTGATGATTGACAGTGTTTAATGGTCATATTGTACCCACAGCACCGTATTATGCCCCTCGGTATCATCAATATCGCCAATTGCGAAGCGTGCAGAGCTGCGGCTCCACATTCCGGCTCTACTACTGATATCGCGGCATGGACCCAGCCCCTTGTGACACCCATCAATTGCACACGCAAACCCTCCAACAGACCGTTGACAATCCCGCAGTCGACCCCCATCTTCTCCATCTCTGGGAGGCCCGTCGTAGCCTGCTGAAGAGATGACGCCGACAACGACATAATCGCACCCTCAGAAAGCGCATAGCGCAGCTTACCCTACGAGCTCAGTTCTACGCAACGCAACTCTCCGCCCAAAACTGGCTTCAATTCTACGACTCCCTGCGTGGCACCCTGAGTACTTCCAAAACATAGGCCATACTGCGCAGCCTTCTATACTCCTGAAGCAACAAAGGCGTCTACCAATAGAACCTTGCAAGCTGTAGCCCATCAGTTCACTGGCATTGACAAAGAACTTCGGGACACCGTCCGCTCCAAATGATTTCTGTGGTCGGCAGCCACTGACCACCTCTACCACTTACATCGGCCTCGCCAACCCGGAACTCGACGCGCCAATGACTTATGAAGAGGTCTCAGGAGCTGCCCGCGCTTGTAGCCGCTCCAGTGCCCCAGATGCCGATAAAATCACTAACTCAATGCTACGCAACCTCTCCAATGATTCACTTCAAGCACTTAGCCAACACATCAATCATGAACTGTGGACACAAGGCAAAATACCCCCTCAGTGGAAACATGCAGAAGTGACAGCGATACCCAAGCCAACAAGCCACCCTCCCTCTCTGCTCTCAGGCGACATATCGCTCGCCTCCTGCTTGGGAAACCTATACGAGCGAATCATCCAAACACGCCTGCAAAACTATATTGAAGATTATAATCTCTTTCCCCCTTTTATGCTCGGCTTTCGACCTGGTCTTTCTACGTACGGCGCCTTCTTCTCAAACACGAAGTCCTCACGGGGATACCTCCCGGCGGAGACCACCTTCCTCTAACACTGGGCATCATGGGCGCTTTTGAAAATATTTCCCACTCTGCAATCCTAGAAGGTCTAAATCAGACACACTGTGGTTCTCGCATGTACAAAAATATCTCCACCTTCCTCCCTGTCCGCACAGCGGCGACAGGCATCGGGTCTGCTAGGTCGTCTCCCTTGCAAACACCCGACAAGGGAACGCCACAAGGTGCATTGTCCTATCACCACTGCTATTCAATATAGCCATGGCCCCTCTCAACCCACAAGCTCTGTGCACTCTCCGACGTCAGATATACTATCTATGCGGATGACATCGCCATATGGTCAACCAGAGTTTCCCCCCTCCCCACATCCCCTTTCCCCATCCCCGCTCCAAGCTGTGCCCCCGCGATATGGGTGGCAGAAATCGAGCACATTCCCCCCACATAGCCACAAGAACCAGAGCACCTCTTGCCGCCAAAGAACAAGCCCTAAAACAGCCGATCACTGCGATCGAGCATTTTGTTCAGACCAGCGGTATGCAATGTGCAACGGGACAAATCGGAAATCATTCGTATTCACGGTCCCCGATATTGTTCCCCCGTCCAATTTTGCTCGAAATTCACAACCACCCTATAGAAGAAAAATCATTCACCCGAGTGCTTGGCCTCTGGGTCCAGCATGAAGGCAAGCCCACCCACACCATTGCCGCTCTACGCACGTCCGCGCACAATATCGCACGTATGGTACGACGTATGGCTGGACATCGCAAGGGCATGCGCGAGGACGGCACTATTCGCCTCGTCACGGCCCTGGCCACGAGTCGAACCCATTATGGTCTACCTTACCACAATATTGATCGCACCGCCTAGAGTAGGATCGATATCCTTATCCGTGCCCTCTTTAAAACAGCTCTGGGCCTTCCCATGTTTGCATCCACCACTAGACTGCTTGCACTCAGGGTTCACAAAACGTTTGCGGAAATCCAGGAGGCTGTTCTAAACTCCCAACACACTCGTCTCATCACGACATCGGCTGGTAGGGCCATCCTTTCAAGGATAGGCGACCCGAAAGCCACCAGGACCATGGCCCTGACCGGCGGTCTTCCAATGCTGTCCGCTCCCGCCTTTATATGACCCTATCTCTCCCCACATGAACCGCGAGTAACATTCTCCGCACCGTCAGGCCCGTCTTCGCAGCCTCTGTAGGCAATAAGGCCAAGACACCTCGCTATGTATGTGGATGTGGTTTCCTATGCACAGCTCCACAGATATGCTTGCGCTGCTGTCAATCACGCCAACACCTCTTATATTGGAGCGTCCTTCACGGGAACGGTCCCGGCGGCCGCAGAAGTCATTGCAATAGCCATCACTATCAAAATGAACGACATCCAACACCATGACACCCACATTTTTACGACTCCCAAGCCTCCTGCAGAGCCTATACGAGTGGACGTGTCCCAGGCACGGCTCTCCGCGTTTTGGGCAGCCATCTTCAGTATGATCAAGTCATCACATGGGCCCCAGGACATGCCGGTCTCGATGGCAATATTAGGGCAGATGCCCTAGCTCGAGATTATATCAACCGAGTGGGGCACACTGACTCTACTCTCTACCCCCTCTCAACGAATTTTTCAGCCCGCCTAGAGACCCACCGCCTAAATAAGCGTCTCTACGCCCCCCCCCCCCCCCCCCCCGCAACACAAGAAAAACATGCTCAGCTAAACCGAACCGCTTAAAGCCGGACAACACGCGCTGGAGCAGTGGGAGGTGACGCTGGCCAGCGGCACCCAGGAAGACCAGGAGGTGCTAGTCGCCATCGTGAAAGTGTTTGCGGAAGCCTCTGGAGTCTTGGACTGAGGACCGCAACCATCCGCTCCGCTCTCCTTTTTACAAATAAATGTACATTTTCTCTCTCTCTCTCGTTCTCCGTACCTTTCTGACTTTTCATGCATGGCCCCAAGCGTGAGGCAGTATGACATGATCCTTGACTTATGGGCAGTGATGACGATAACGTTAAGGCATAGGGTGCCCATATCTTTTTGTGCTAGTTGCAAAAGGAAGGAACCTATTGTAGGAGAAAAGAAAGTTTGAAGGTCGCTTAATTACCACTACCCGTTGACAGTGTGATAGCATTAGCTTTTTTTCTGCGGAGGTGATTCACACCATTTATTGTAAAACATTTTATTCGTCGGACAGAGCTTTGTGCTATGAGGTCGCGTTAAGTGGACGATTGTACATAGTCCTCGACGACTTTGTCAGCTAGCCCGCTCCACCGCCAGAATTTGGGTTCTGGAGTCAGAGGTAGCCAGCACGGTCTCCCACCGCTCGAGAGAAGGATCGGTAACTAGGTTGCTCAACCGGAGGTGGGTCTATTTTGCAATCCCGTAGGATGTGATCGTAGTTGACTCGTTGGCCGCAGTGTCTTACAGTTCGGGTTGTACTGATAAGGATAAAGGAGCGCGAGGAGTGATGGGGTGCGTACCGATCTCGTCTGTAGTCGACACCACGTAACCTCTTGTTCTTTAGTCAGGCTTTCGTGCGGAGGGTGGAAAGTTCTCCTCTCTAAGTTAAAATGATTGGTTATCCACGGAGTCATTCGTGAAATTCAGGGAGCCAGACTCATCCAATGCCCGATCAACGAAACCAAGGGCTTTATTGTGGGCTGCCTCGTTACCAGTATTCCCCGAAGGGGCTGGGACATATATCAGTTCGAAGTAATTTGGTGAGAATTTAGTAGCGTTAAAGATTAAATTTTAAGGAAGATGTTTGTAATTCGCCCTTTTGCGAATTTATTGATAGCCATTTTGTAGTCGCTGAGAATGGTGCTCTCTTGGGTATGCGCTAGGGCGAAGGCTATAGCTGCTTCTTTTGCCGTTTCGGAGGATTTGGTTTTGATGGTTGCCGACACGATGTGGTCCCCGTTCTCGTTCGCAACCACAATTGCAAAAGCATTCGTATGATTGTATTCTGCCGCATCTAGATTAATTGTCCCGGCGCACTGTCCGCATTTATTATGTAAGGCTTTGGCTCGTGCTTGTCTTCTACCCTCATGGTGAATGGGGTGCATGTTTTTGAGAAGTGGTTTGATTAGTAGGGCTGCCCTATAGTCGCGGGGAAAGACTGCTTTAGCGTATTTATTCGTAGGTTGAAAGTTAATTCCAAGCATGGTTAGAATACTCCTGCCAGTCCTGGAATTGGCTAATCTCGCCGTTTGAGCCATTAAATGGCCTTCTTTCAGTTCACTGTAGGTGTTGTGTATTCCTAACCTCATAAGCCTTTTGGTTGAGGCATTTAGTAGGAGCCCTAAGGCGGCTTTGTACGCCTGCCGTATCATGCTTTCCAATTTGTCCTTTACGGCTTTCGCAAATTTGAAATAAGAGGTGGCATAGAGTATCCTGCTTAGCGCAAAGGCCTCCACTAGTCGGCATAAATCTCTTTCTCTCACCCCTTGTCTTCGATTAGCTATGCGCCGGATTAATCGCGCCGTCTCTTCTACAGTGCATTTTAGATTAGTGAGTGTGTCATTACTCCTTCATTGATAATTGAAGTTCTTAGTTGCAATCTACCCCTCTTCCGAGTGATTTTATGCAGGCTCGTCAGATGGACCTTCCATGGGCCTTTTTTTCTGCCTCTAAACCGGCCACGCATTCCAACTTGAGATCACGTGTGCGAGCTCCAGCGTTCTCTTGCTTTCGAATTTACTTGCGTTTGTAACTCGCGTCTGTAAGATCTTTAAAAGCTTCGAACAATCGACGATTTTTGTCAGAAGCCGATGCCACCGGGTTTTTTCTCCGATGATCATTTTAATCCTATCCCGTTAACTCAGCGTTCAGTGACTAAACATTCATGCCTTCAAATCGATCCTATAATTTTGTCATGGATTCACTGCTTTCTTTACAACCGCTCACAATCAATACACTGTTCTTGGTAATCCTAACACGGAAACTACGAACGTCGTCTCAATCGTTCTCGTAGGCTCGCTGCTGAGCCTACTGCTTTTTTAATATTTATTGACGATCTTAGCGGCATATTATAGGTTATCCGTCTTTTTGAGGCTTACTATGTTCATATTCATCGCATATCGAATAACTCTTCCACTGAAAATTCGTACTTAAAGAAAAATTCGTCCTTGTCCGCCTCGGTAATTTAGAACTCCCGTCAGGCATACCTCTGGAGGCCATACATAACCGCCCGCCCACTTCATCACGCCCCGATGCAACACTCGCCTCAGAACTAGTATCAAGCCCTCTTTGATATTGTTGCCAATCTTTGTAGTGTTGGTTAATTCTTCAAAGCTGTCGGCACGCCGCTTTATCGATTTGTTTGTGATGAAAGACACGACCAGATTTACCTCGATTGATCGCATCCAGACGCAGCCGATTCTGCGTTGTCACAGAATGTTGTAGTAACCTTGTGCGCCCTATCTCGAATGTTCGCTATCAGCTTTAAATTGAGCATGGCCGAGAGCGGCGGGCATTGCGTTGGACGACCGCCGAGCACGCTTGTTGCTATACACCGGCGGCAACTAATTCAGTGCTTTGTCGGCGCGAGTCAGCCTAACAAAGTGTTTCGTCTGGACACCCTTTTCACCCTTTTTCCTGCATTCCGTACTACCGTCACTACGAGTCATCTGGTGGAGGTGCGGGTTACCTGTTCATGTACCGGACACCCCGTGCAAGCCATGACGCCAGCCCTCTGCGCTTCACACCGGAGGGCGTGTCACCAGTTTACCGAACCAGCCGACGTCTCCAAGGAGCGCAACCCGAGTTCGAGATTCTGCCGAACTGCACCCGACAACGAAAAGACGCTGCTACGAGTACCACAACCTCGGCAAAGATGTCGACCCCGCTCATACTACAGCAGCCGTGTGCGCCACTAACTTTCAACGGTTCCCTAGGAGAAGACCCCGAAGAATGGTTGGACCAATTGGAGCGTTTGGCATCATTCAACAAGGGGGATAATGCGGCGACAATTGGACACGCATTATTCTCACTGGATGCCTCAGCATGTACGTACGTGGTACGAAAACCACGAGTCGTCCCTTACGACGGATGGGAGCTATCCAAGGAGGAGCTTTTGAAGGTATTAACCAGTGTCGTGAGGAACGAAAGAGCAGAACGACTCCTCGTGTCCAGGGTGTAGCTTCCGAACGAGCCCGTCCGCGATTACGTAGAAAAGATGAAGCCGCTCTTTCGCCGCGCCGACCCCGAGATGACCAAGGAAGAGAGAGTTCAGTTTTAAAGCGCGGCGTAAAAGAACAACTCTTTGCCAGCCTCGTCCGCCTGCCGCGAAAAACCGTCGAGGAATTCATGCATGAAGCATGCACGATCGAGAAGACCCTACGACGTCCGAGCTCGGCAGTACAACCGCCCTTCCTATGTCTGCGCAACTCGTCCGGACACGACGACAACCACGAGCGACAACTCGCGGGAAGTTATCAGCGAAATCATGCGCGAGGAGCTACGACGACTGCTGCCAACTTCCCTACAGCCTCAAGCAGCGATACACATGGATGTGGTGCGAAAAAAATGAACAAACAAACACAACAAAGATTCGCGGCGATATTCAGCCACTGGAACACCGACATAAATTTGGAACACTTTGTTTATTCAACAAATTATCAGTCTCTTTCTACAGCAATGTAAGTCCGTCCTTAAGCCGCCACTTCGTGTTTTAATCGGCCGCTTTAACTCTGTGAGTCTAGAACACTTCCACGGGTGCCGGTACTCGTATAATATATGATTTTTACGCAGTGAAATTGCAGCATGAAACCAATTACCCGATTCGACAGTCACTCAATGCGACACGCTCAAATATTGGCATATATTAACGACGGATATCCACAATTAAGTGCAGTGAAGTCTTTATTAGTCTATGAAGTAATTGTTTCACGTGTGTGTGAGAGTTGTGGCCTGTGCGGCTGCAGATTGTCCTTGGAATAATGTTCTTATGTTATTTTTTTTACTTTGCCTTTCCTCGCCTCCTCTGTGCCAGGGTATTTCACTGTTGTTCTGTTTTCATTTGTTTTTAAATTTCCGCAATTCATTTTTCATTTTTCACTTTTCATTATCTTGAGTCCTTGACCGTAATTGCCTACTGCCTGCATCTCTTTTGTATACTTGTTTATAGAGGTTAATGCCTCAGATTAGCGGCCTTTAAGACTGAGTAAAGGATGATGATAAAAACAAGAGCTCGACAGCAAAATTTGCTTAGCATCAGCCCGTCTATAACGTGCAGAACTAACTACAGACTGGCCAAATGACTCCAACATATAGCAGTCTGCCGACGCAAACAACCGGCAAAGTCCATATAGCTCCTTCCCAAGTCCACTATAGTCCCAAACCCACCTAGATCATGTAAACACAACGAAAGATTAGATTATCCAGGGCCCCCCAAGCTCTGACTCACATGGCTGGCACGGTGGAGGCCATCGAGGGTCTCATAAGTACACAGCCAGTATAATTTATCCATTCCTTGTAAATTCCGATCAGGATTTTCATGAGTATCTCCGATTGCCTCAAACGAAGTCACGCTTCAGCCGTCGCGGGCCTTGTGGTAATCCAGACAAGCGAAACAAGCCCATTGTATCGCTCGAGCTATTCATAGTAAAGTAGCAATGTTGACTAGAGGAAACAGAAAGCAACGATTACATTATATGACCCAGGCGGCATACTTTAAGGCCTGATAGACCCATTGTGCTATGAGTAAGGCCTCTCTGTATAACGCAACGTGGTCCAGACAATAAACGAACTCTAATGGCGACGCTGTTTGCCCAATAGCCTACGCAGGGCAGACGCTGCGAGAATAAAACTTTTGATCACTGTATGCAAGGAAGCGTGCGGTGCCGTGCTGTCTTCCTTCCTCATTCAGTCTACGTTTACCTTCAGCACTGAGCCGACGTCCAGAGGAACCTCGTTTACAATGGCTTTCCAACCGAAGCGCGGAGGCAGGCTTTCACGCATATGCACGATTCAGGGAGCAAACGCGATGTACGGTCGGAGTATTCCAGGTCACACGTGCGTCTATGCTCAGCTCGAAAGATGAAATTTCCGCTCTAGACCTCTTCCTCCCGCATGCGTTTCGAAGCAGACATACGTGAGAACGACAAGCCTCTTAGACATCTGGGTGGTAACCACTGGGTGGAAAAATCGGTACACTTCGGACTTTCGCGTTGGCACTCGGCGGCATTGTAGGGAGTGTTTTGCAACCATACCTGCTTGTGGCATTTTCCACGAGTTTGACAGCGTTCGGCGCCATCGTCGAATTGTGTTACAATCAAGAAATTTTCCTTTCATCTGTCCAGGTCAACGAGAAGCTTTTTCTACCTGCCGTGGTGGCTCAGTGGCTGTGGGGTTGCGCACTTGAGCTTAAACTCTGTTGGTGAAAACCCAGACGAGGAACCCAAGCAGCACAGGTAATCGGCAGAATATTGGAAATGGTTGGTTTTACTCTTGTTCTTTGCAGGACCGGCCTTCGCCAATATATTTCCAATATTGGGCCGATTACTTGCTCTGCTTGGGTAGCAGCCTCTAATTAGAGGCGTGTGCTGTTGCACATCAGTGCACGTTATGGAACCAGAGTTGGTGGAAATTAATTGGCAGTCCTCCGCTGCGGCCTCCACTGCAAACATTGCACTCCCGCTCCTTGGGTGCGTTAAGTTCTACATACCGTTTTACACCATACTGCAGCATGCCATATGTTTTCATTCCGTACCATGTAGTGCATCATATTTCATTCTATTCTTGCAAGGTCGAATGTGTAATCCTTACGCGCAGCTGTGCAGCGATGCGGCTTTTCCTCTTTAGTCAGACTGCGAACGGCAGCTACGCCCAGAGGGCTCCACGCCGGAAGTGCAGTAGTAGCCGTCCACTTAGAGCTGCTGAATGGCAGACATGCAAGAGCACGCCCTTTCGTTTCTGGACACGAGAACGTGCTTCTTCATTACAGCACCGTTCCCACCCATGCGAGCACATAGGCATAGTCGATGCCCCAGTACAAAGTCCTCCCTGGAAAACAAAGAGAGATCGGAAGAAGGACCAAGTACGAGCAGGGCGAAAGAATCCTCTTCCGGCGTGGGACAACGAGCAGAGCGGACAGTGTGAGCCCTACCGTTGCACGCCGGGGGGCGTTTACACATCAACGGAGGACGGATGCGAGGCACGTTTCTGCTGCTCCTGTTGTCCGTGCTATTCTGGACCGCCCCGTGTGCATTTGCTTGAGACTAGCGTACTATGCAGGACGTGCAGTCGTGACGTAAACGGGACGGTTATGCAGCGGCTCAGCGTTGTGGCATGTAAGGCGGTTTTGTTGCCGCCCGTTCCCATAGACGCGGACGTTGTAGATGACAGGGGCGGAAAGTCTGCCCAAGACGTCTTTGAGGCGAAAGATTTGACTCTGCGCTAGGAGACGACGTGATCGTCCGCAGCTAAGCTAGCAACCCTATGGGGCATCATAGTGAACCTTTCCTGGGATAGTGCAGGCAAAGCTGCAAGAATTGCTTCCGTATAAATGCTTGGCCTAGAAACGCGGAGAGTATAACCATCCCCTAAGTATATGCAGCTTTCATAGATGCCAAAAAAGCATTTGACTCGTTTCAAACATTATCAGTCATGCAGGGATCGCGTAACTACGGCGAAGAAACATATGTAAAGGTGCTATATGTAACAAATGTAAAACATATGTACAAGGGTTTCTCTCGGATCTGCACAGCGACGTAGTCTTCCTAGCGCAAAGTGATAAAATCACAAGCATGATGGGTGCCAGGAGGGGCGATGCTATCTATCTACTACTATTCACCGCTTGTTTAGAGGCGTTGTTCTCAAAACTGGATTAGGAAGAGCAGGTGGAAAATGTCATGGCAACCTCGGATTATCAGACAACTTCTGCTGGGAATCTAGAGGATGAAAAATTGATTAGCATGATTGAGCATATATCAAGCAAGGCAGAAAGGTGCGGGAAAATATACAAAAAATTTCAACATTTTAGCATTGTGGGAAGGAAACAGCAGTTTAAAGTAGGCAACGAAGCATTAAGAGTTGTAAGGGAATACATTTACCTTAGACACGCAGTGACCTCAGATCCTGTCCACGAGGGTGAGGTAAGTATTATAATTAGAACGGGGAGGTGTGCCTTTTGCACGTACATACATACCCAGCAATTCTGGACAAAACCATTTTTGAGCGGGAAACCATTTACGAACAGAATGTTTCCTTAGAATGTAGGATTTCACTATAACAATCAATATATTCAAGATCATCCGACGGCAGTCCTAAATTTTTCTTCTATTAACATTCTAGCTATCGTCAAAAGTGTTCCCAGGTGGTTTTCTATGGGATTCGATGCGACCGATGAAAACCCTTTAAAAGAACGATTTTGTTACATATCAGAAGAAAGAACATTACCTTCAATATTACTATATTACTATACTTCAATATACTATATTACTATATTACTATCTTACAATTTTCTAAATTTCAAAGTTTTTGTCCGAAATGGCTGGACTTGCTCATGCCATCAACAGCAGCAAGTTTCCAGTATAAATCAAAAGAAAACTGCAGGACACTTAAATACTGCCAGTGCTCACCTACCAGGCAGAAGCACTGAGGCGAGAGAGGTCTTGAAATTAAATTCAGGACAGCTCAGAGACTTATGTAAAAAATTGATAGAGGTAACGTCAAGGCGCAGCAAAGAAGGAGTGCCGATGTTTGAGGAAACGCGAGTTCTAGACTAGGTGACATTTTAAAGATCAAATGGGCCTGTTCAGAGGATGAAGTGCAAAGGAAAGAAAGGCAGTTACCCTTTGAATCTACTCCATTGCCCTAGAATAATGGAGAGTTTGTGCTTTACTTTGCGTATGATATAGTCAGCGCGAGCATCAATTTCACGGTCATTTGTGATTTTGATTTTGTGGCCTCATATGGGATCTGTTCTGGTTTTTCCCCCGAAAACGCACTTTCGACGGCGGTGTGTCCATAGAAAAATACCCTGATGTATTACTCTAACTGTACATTCGAGATGCCTTGGGATGCCACACGACGTAACCACAGGCCACGCTATCAATCCTTAAACTGAGAACTACATCTAAAACGGCAATTAAGCGATGTGGAATTCTAAGGTACGCATTATTTTCGGCAAACCGACGAGTTTAAATGACTCTAGAATTTTGGGTTCGGTCGTCGAGGCGTTTCTTGAAAAGGTGTGGCTGAGCTATTGGCCGCTCAGTCGTTCAGTCGCTCAGTCGCTCAGTCGCTGATTCGCTCAGTCACTCAGTCACTCAGGCTCTCAGCCACTCAGCCAAGGCTTTAAGTACTGCTTTGATGCATTATTTTCCAATAAAAAGACCGGTCGTTATTTGGATCTTGTCTTCACGCCAAGCATGTGGTTTTTCGAACACATCCTCAGACTGGGGTCGCTGCTGTAAGCCAAAATTTGAAAACGTGGCGTCCAAGCGACTTCACGGGCGTTTCCTACATATCCATCTAAGAGTAAAAAAAATGTTTCAAAATTACCATGGAGGAGAGAACAAACGGCGCATATTAAAGAAGGTAAGAGCACAGGCTGAAACTTGCCCGCATTTATCAGGTAGGTAAGGTAATTTGTCTACTTTCCCGTACATCTGTTGATGAATGAGCTGAGGTGAGAAAAAAGCCCCGTTTTGCGTTCAACTTAATTTATTTCTAGCAGAATGCCTGTGAGGGCAAGCTCTAGAGTAGTCAGTCGTGACCGCTCTCCACGCGGTTCTGATATCTGGTCTTTGCTATCTATAATAAATGGTAGAAAAGCATAACCGTCGTTGAATAATGTTCAACGAAGTGTTGGCATTCGAAACGTATAAAACGAGAAGTGGATATGTTTTTCTTCAATTTTAGCCTACCTGTATCCTCCAGTGTTTCCGCTCTCTGCCTCAAGCGGGTAACGCTGCCAAGCGTCGTCAAGGCGTGATGTGGAAAATGCTTGTTCAACACGAGAATGTTAGTAATACAGAGGTTAAGGTAATTATATTCCGTTGCCTCTGAAAAGCAGCCAATGTTACCTGAACCGTGAGTTCACAGCGCTGGACCCCTAGATACATTGCGTATGCAGCAGAAAGGAAGAACTGATAGTTCATTTCAGACAGAAACGAATGCTGACATCCCAGAGGTTCTGTGCTTCAAACTGTTGAGTTTATCGATTTCAAGGGACCTTGTCCTAGAATGACATTCGAATCATTCGCCTGTTCGCAAAGGAACGCTGACTGCTTGTTTGCCAGTGAAAGCAGTCATCATTACAGAATAGATGAGAACAAATTCCACTAGGCAAGTAGAGTTTCCAGGATCAGGTGTCCGTTCAACAAAGCCCGAAAAACTTTGAAGAATGGGCGAAAAGCTTAATTGTTGCAGAAAACTGTATTGTCGCACTGGGGTCATGGACCTAGTGGCCTTTGCCGTCTTGCGATTTCTTTTATTCAGCTTGAGGGATTCTTTAGGATTCGAGCAGGACAGCGCGGCCTCCCCCACAGCTCCGGTGTTAGTTTTCTTTGTGGCGCGGCATCTGTTGTTTTTTACAGGCCCATGTAACATTGCTAAGCGATGGGTCGGATAGATTTTGCTCAGTAGGCTCAGACTGAGATATGTATTAGTCTGCAGTTCTGTGACCGATTGCTCTCTACTAAGGTCTCCGTGAGGAAGGGGTAGTTCCTCCTGAGGCCTCTTTGGTGCTCTAAGATTGCTCCATATCGTGTAGTGACTGTGACCATGCAGTTCCCCGCCGTAGTGCGTCTCCCGGTTGGCGTATGCTCGGGCGTTGGCATCGGCGCGTTGTTAGTTGCCCTTGACAGTCTAATGACTTGGCGTCCGCGTGATGAAGCACCTCGCAAAAATGATTTTTCTCGCCTTGAGTACGCGAACGGCCGCAGTGTATATTCCTCCGCTCCTGTACCTTCCCTAACGAAGAATGTGTACAGGTTTGAATAGGAGACAAATATGGTTATGGCACATTTCGCTTAGCAATATAGGATGAAGCTTCCAAAGCGATTCAGCCTTTGAGTGACTCCTTAGTGGAGGGCTCCGTATAGCTACCATTACCCGTGGTTAATTACCGTGCACTTACATCACACAGTGCATGCAAGTCGTGGGTTCGAACCCGCCCACTACGGTAGGACTTCGATGAAGGAAAAAATGTGAAAATTCCGTGTACTGTGCATTGTTAGTGCCCATTAAGAACACCAGGTGGTCGAAATTATCCGGCGCCCTCCACTATGGCGTCCATCATAGACTGAGCCGCTTTGGGACGTCCATCCTATAAAGCCAAATCAAATGTGCCACAATCCTATTTGCTGACCCGTTCCAACCTATATACATTTTTCAGTAGGGTTCTGCACGCTTCTTGCGAGTTCGTAATTGTTTGCGCAGTGGTCTCTTCGCCCTTGTGCGTGAATATCCCCCAGAACTCAAGCGCAAGAAATAGAACACATGCATAATAGGAGAACGACGGGACATGCGACGGGAGCGCATGTCCCGTCGTTCTATTCTGTGTGTACTCCCTTCGTTGCAATCGAATTCCAGAGGCTATGCACAAACTTTCCCCGCTAAAATATTACAGGCGGGTGAAGGCGACTGTGAATGCCGCTTCCTCTGCCTCGAGGATGTTGCTGCTTTTTGTCGATGCGCAGTTGATTTCCCTAAGCTGGTGATCAACCACGCTGCCTACCTCGCCGTATTGTTCATTGTGTGTGTGTTTGCGTCCGCGTATAATACGTCTTTTCCCCCCGCTAAACGTCCTTCGTGGTCTTCCGATATTGCCAACGTTTTATTCTCGTGTATTTTTGCATGCTTGCTTTTCGGAATCGGGCGGACCTCAAATACCCCGTATTTCCTTCAGCATACTCTCCACTCTGTCGATTTCTGTGCAAGCATCACTCAGGCCCAGTACAGGCAGCGTGTCCTTGCCCGTTTGGGTCTGCATGAATCTTTTTTTCTGCACGAGAAGGTGGGCCGCGATGTGCTGTTGCACTGTGCTGTTTATGCCGAGTTTATGGAACTTCCCTGTCGAGGTGTTGACCTGCAGTCCGGGAGCGCATTTGTATGCTTTCCTAAGGATTGCCTGTAACTGTTCCTTTTCCTGCTCGAGCGGTGTTCTTCGGTAGGGTACACTTTATAGATTCCAACCGACCACGAGGACATGTACTAGCCTACATGTGTCCTCCTCGTTCATACCGTGTCAAGAATGAATGATAATCAATCTACGAATTTCCATGTTCGGAGCACGGTGCCTTGGTTAGGGTGAATGGAAGAGACTTTCCAATAATACTTCATTAATGTGCATCCCTGATAGTTCTAGAGAGAAAAGTTGGTTCTTTTGCAACTTCCGCGACTATAAAAAGAAAGTGCCGTGAGCTATCCTGCTCACTGTGCGCGCAATTCTCGATGGCCCGCAGTGCCACTGGCGGACACAGCCGGACGTCTTGCCGACCACTCCCCACCGGCGAGCCAGCTCAGGTAGCAACAGAGCCCCTTGAACGGACATTGTGTTTCGGCCGGTCAGGCTAAACATAGCGAGAGATGCCCGGCTAGGTCCCTGCGGCCACCTCACCGCCTTTTCAGCCAGCGGCAAATTGGAACGACCCGAGAACAATGAGTGAGGTCCACCGCGCGTGCCGCTTATAACCGCGTTTGGCGGCGCACGTAACCTGTGCAAGCACGGACCGGTTCGCCCACGCGTAATGGGTCATCCCGTTGTGTCATCGTTACGGACCTGTTACGCGTGCGGGCCCAAAGCGGAAGAAAGAATGGGTTGCCGCCAGGAATGCGGGCGGATAAGATTAACTCGCCTGTAGCCGCGGGGCCTCACGAACTGTGCTGGTGGAAGCCTGCCCGGTTAAAGGCTTTGTGTTGAGCCTGTGCCATTGCAGGGGGACTTCTAGGGGTAGGTTTGTGCCATATAGTAATAGGTGCGATCGATGGTACTGAGCGCTATTATCCGGCGCAGTTTTCAAAGCGGATTTATTTATTCAGTTCCTCACTTACTGATACCTTACACACCCGCTTCACTACACTTTACAGAAAAGCCGCCGTGGTGGCTCAGTGGTTTTGGTGCTCAGTTGGTGACCCGAGGTACGCGGGTTCGATCCTCGCAGCGACGGTGGCGTTTCGATAAAGGCCAAATGCTAAAGGCTCGTGTACTGTGCGATGTGAGTGCCCCATGTCAGTGCAGAACACCAGGAGGTCGAACTTTTCTGAGGCATCAACTACGGCGTCTCTCATAGCCTGAATTGTTTTCAGACGTTAAACCCAATGAACCATAATCCTATACTTTTCTGGAAAAGGAGGCCAACTGGAGTAGCATTTGCCTTGCATATGTGCAACTGGGCTAGTTTTCTTCATGAGAGGCCCGCTATAAAACCGAGTAATGAGGGCGATCAAATGGGTTCTAAAAAGCACAGATTCCATGGTCTCTTGTCTAGTGCTCTTGTGCAGACACCTGGCGCTTAAGAACATGACTACACTTATTGCTCTCGTGAGGACAGGCTTTTCAGTCAGCGGGGAATATTTTGCATTTTTTTATATCGCGGAACATTACATTGAGCGAGCTCTATCAGTTCTTAAGCAATAAATGCCAAGGTGGACATCAGAGTTGTCATAACGCCACGTTTTGGATGCGAGAATTCGTGCGAAATTTGTGATCTAATGCAGGACACACCAGTGTGTGGGAGAAATTTATGCTCCTCAGAAACTGGTCTGAGAAGTACTAAGTGCGAAATTTTTATGGTTGGAACTCAACAAGCACACACGCAAAATCTTGTCTTCGCTGGGTGTACAGTATCAATCTGTCTGAGCTCAACACAACCCCCAAACGCAGTGCACCAGTGTTTTTTTTTTTACGTAAACGGGTCAACTACGGGCTATCGGGCGATGATAATAGAATGTTGAATTTCAATTGCATTCTGATTGCGCTTTTCCCGCTCGTCGCCATTGTCTGTAGAAACATCACTCCCGAAGTTAGGTCTGTGTTATTTTCTTATGCTTCACGACAGCGGGAGCGTCGCATCACTTCGGTCATTGATGAAGAAGAGAGAGGAACAAAGGTAGAAAGTAATCGAAATATATTCACTGCAATATGCCAGCAATGATTTTGGTTCTGCCAGTGCCAATTGTGTTTAAGGGTCTTGGCAACACTGGGACCTCATGCGCAGGTGCGTCGAAACATGCGGGCAACCTGCGCCAGCCAACCTGCCGTGTCTACGAATTGGACTCGTTATTGATCTGGTCGGCCTCGTATTCAATGACTCTTGAGAAATTATCTCCAAAGCGTGTTATATATTGTACATTTGCGTGAAATACAGCTATTGTCTGCGGAAAGGTAATTCAGCTTATCGTGGAGGCATTCGGGAATGCGTTCTAAAGGTTTATTTAGGCTCAGGTCCAAACAATTCCATCCTGGCACGCCGCGTCAATACCGCGAGTTTATGATTAAAGTTATCCTTTCGGGATGCGAGCACCGACGTAGCTTAAGGGCTGTTTCGGTCGTTTCATGCTTTGCCACATTTACCGAGTTTCCCGCGTGTTCCCGTTACAACAGACAAATTAGAAGGCCGCGTTACCCGCGCAATTCTTCATTAAAAAAAGTGAGATCAATGCATTTTGTGTTTCATCACGGTGTATGTCTCGAAACGTGGTAATTGCAACCGCAACGTTCTTTGCTTTTTAGAGTATTCTTTTCGTTATTTGTTTTCATTTACAAATATCTCTGTTCTCGAGACATAGTTACAGTGCAGGAGTGGGTGCCAGAAGCTAACCTTGAAAGCATATGAATTTGTTGCCACGATTGAAAAAGTTTCAATGACACACCCTCTTTGTGTTCAAGCTGTTGCATCTGCTCGACAGCACATGCGTCAGGCAAGTTAGAGCTCGGGGTTTCCTCCTGTTCTGGTCTCGTTGCGTCCTCTGTCTCATGGTACCGAACTGCTCGACCGTGTTGACATCCTTCGCTGCTAATATTTTTAGAAAACTTAGGGAAATCAACAAAAATATAAACGAATAGTGCTTTTTTGCTATGACGGAACATATCTAAAGTTGTGCTGCAAACATTCGCTTTTTCATACCTGCCCCTCCAGTCCAGAATGTGACGCACTCCCTTGCCCAGAGTCAAGCAGAATCTTCTGAAAGAGGAAAAAGAAATTCAGGCTTATTTGGTCACGCGGAAACTTCCAGCTGCAGAATGCATATCAGGACTGCTGCCCTCACAAATTCTCGTGTCATCGAGCATGATGGAGCAATCCGCTAGAGAGCGCCAGTCACCTAGGTGAAAGTTGTCTTTCCCTGTTCCCAAATCGTAATTTCACCACCTCACCATTGTGTACACCTTCCCAGGCTGGCCTGGGAGACGTCACCAAAAATTGTCAAGGTTGCAGGATGGTTTTCAGGGCGCTTTTGGGTGTATTTTCTTTGATCTGAAAGTCTCAGGATGAAAATCTTCCGTGTTAAAGAAAATCCCGTGTTAAAGATTGCTTGAACTGTAAGTATGTTGTAGGTTGCAACGCCAGGTTTGACACAAGCTCACATTTCACGCAATTTATGCAGGGTGTAGATTGCTGAGGCGGCGTCCATATTACTGTTCTTAGGTGGTAATATAGGTCTCTGTGTTGGCGGAGCAACAGCGTGCTAAGCAACTGTTTAATAAGAACGAGCTGAATAAAAGTGTCTCAAAATATGGGATGATTATGATTGATATTTAAGCCGCAAGGACATCTGTGGCCAATGTGCACCAGTACAAAAGATAATTCTTCTACTCAAGGTGTGGTCAGATACCTATTTCCCAAGCATTTCACCACAAACAAGCCGACCACCAGACCAGGAGAAATCTTGTAACCACTGTATTACCGGTTCGTACCGGGCGGCACTGGGGATCAAACTCCGGACCTCCCGCATGCCAGGCGCATTCTCAGACCACTAGGCCACCGCTGCGGTCCCAAAATATGTTCCGCGGTAGCTTCATGCAGCTAAACGCTGGATGCAAATAAGCGCCCAATGCTCCGAGTTGGGGGAGGGGGGGGGCTGCGAGAGTAGAAGCACAGCGAAGGAGCCCGGTCCATGGCACGGAGGCAGGCAGCGGGCGGACCCGGCTTTGTGCGACTCAGATGTGTCCTGGTCTGCGGTGACTAATGCTAGAGGCACATACCATTGCGCACGGCGTGCTAGACTCCACTTTGTCTGATTAAGCTTAGTGTGCCTCACTAATTGGCATGCACGCATACACTGCTCCGTTACAGCCGTACCAATAACGTGTGCCTTCGAGAGTATTGGTACTGACCGTAGCCGTGGAATCCTCGCTGAATGGTAGCATTGCACACGGCCGGCCGACGACCAATAAGGGCGAAAAAAATTCAGGGGACACTTTGTTGACTTAAAGTGAGGTGAGGAGAAAGCCTTTAGCGCAGCGTTGCTGTTTGTGTCCCTGATGTTAATTAAAGTATATAAGTAAATCAAGTAAATCAAATCAAAGATGTTAATTAAGGACACAATTGTTTGTGAATCTTAAATGCTGGCGATACTGCAGGGCATTTGGGAGGCATCCATCTGATTCTACGCCTTTCTGCAAACACTCTTCAGCGCCTTGACAAGGATCACTACGCATGCGTTGGCCGGAAGTAGCATAGTCGTTAGCACGCTCAGCTGCGGAACAGAAGGATGGTGGTTCGAATCCCGTCGTGCACAAAGGGTTTCTTTGTTATCGAGTTGAAGACTCTCACGGACGGACGGACGGACGTACACCGCGAGTATGAGCCATTAAAGGCTTTCGCCTTAAAAAGTAAGCGTGTTGGTGTCAAGGCAGGTAAAAAAATAGCAAGGTTCTTTTTTTGACGACGTTGCCGTCAAGAAGATTTGAGAGGCTCTACTCGGTGCAATATTTATTCTAGTTTGGTAACAAAATTAATAAATTCTTCTGTGAATCGGCGTAATGTAACCATAGCCTTATACAGTGCTCAAACTGCGAAGCGATTCCGATGTGTCTGGGATAACGTGAAAAGACCATCGTCTGTGAGCATCGCGTTTTTTTTTGCTTGCATAATATGAAAAACATCAAAAAACGGTTTGCCGCTGCGCTGCGCACCACCTTTGTCGAGACGCGCAGCATTCAGCAACTCTAACTGCTGAGCAACGCCGCTTCGTTTTCCGTTGCTAGAGACGAGCGCATGCATGGCGTACTATGCATTTTGTACCTATACTAAATGTAGTGCAGCGCGCCAGGTTTCCTCGCATACCGCCTTCAGGCATACCGTGGCAAACCCGGTACAAAGAACCCACAGTTTTCTTCTGAACTGTTGAACGAAAGAAAAAAAAAATAGATGAGACAACATTTTTTTTTGCTAGTTTTCCTAGCACGGCCGCCTAAAGTAAATTGTGGGGTCTCGGCCGGAAATAAATTACGTGTTTGTGTCCTCACAATGATGGGTATATTCGCAGGGCAGCTGAAGTGTACGCTTCCATACCAGGCTTATACTTGGCACGAAGGTATTCAACTCCCTCAGATAGAAAGCGAAATAAATAAATCAAATAACCGTAACCGTTCGTGTCACGTATGCCGGCACGCGTGTTATCGAGCGCGGAAGTTTGTCTGGAAGATGGCCGCCCACGTACCAGCCATTACACAACAATTCCGAGCGACGCGATGTGAAGCGAACGAGGCGCACGTGAGAAATATAAAAAGAGCACGCTCACTCGCTGCCTGGCGGTCTATCCCACCCTACCAAACCCAATCTCTGAGTTGAAAAATGCCAACAAGATCGCATGAGTTAAAAGAGAAATAGAAAAACGCTCGCCTGGCCACTTCGTGTCAGAGCAATTGGTGGCGTCCGCAGCACAATGCGTTTCGCGCTTTTATGCGGAAGCAATGGGTATTTACGAAGCTGTGAGCCTGCATAGCCGACACGCTTTCCGGCCGCTTTGGCCGCCATTTAGCCGTTTGTTTCTTTGTGAGATAGAGGAATCCAGAAGCCTTAGCAGCACCGTTTCTATGTAGTAGCCGTAGTTATGTCAGTCCTTTTCTTCCTTCCTGTGCAATAATTTGTAAATTCCTGAGCATTAGAGGTCCCGTTTACGAGTAAAGCCGGCGTCCATCCGTCCATCAGTGTCACGAAAATGCAGGCTGTCCATCTTCCATGGTGGGCAGGTGGCAACCTGTACACCGCCGTAGGTGCTAATGAAATTACGTCAAATAAATTCAATGAAACTGACACCTGCCGAACGTGGCACTACGCATCACCTCATTGGTCGAGAGATAGAAATCCTCCCGAGGAACTATTTGTGCACAAATGAACCCTGCAGAAGGTCTGGAAGTGCAACCTTGGTTTCACAAGCCACACCGGTGACTGCGTTTGCAGTAGCCACCTGGCCGGCCCAGTGGCGCATCGCTTAGCCGCTGCACCACTTCGCCATGAGTGGTATGAGGACACTTCTATTATCTAGGAATATATGAAGGAAGAATACTTGCGTGGGAAGTAACGCTTATACTATCGCATTGTACTCTTATGGGCAAATTAGGCGTCGTCCAATTTGTTTTTTCTTTTTATGTTGTCTCCTCGATTACGTATTGATCTAATGTCATCTGCTTACTGTTTATAGTAAGGCCATGTGATGCTCTGATGATTTAAAGGACATTGAGGATGGATTGAAGTTTCGCTCTATCGATAGGGTATCGCGTTCAATTCAGAAACTGACCACGTTGATAGTGACCACGTCTTCTGGAAAACGGAGCTTTTCTGAGCTAAAAGAGATCAAAATATGTCGCCATCATCAGCAGATTGGCCTGAGCATAAGTACACGTACTGCATACCCGATCCAAAGGTCATGGCCACATCATCATCATCATCATCATCATCATCATCATCATCATTCGCAAGTAAAATGCATCTGTCGGCACCGATTTTTGGGCTTGGTTCTTTGAGACTACGCTCCACCGCCATTTATTTCAAAGCGGTGGCTTACCCTCCTTTTCGCTTATGACGTCACGTGTTTGATTTGATGGCGAGTAGATTATTATATTCAGCTCTCTAGGACGATAGAAACGTCTGTTGCTGCTGGAAAAATGTCATCATTGCCTGCAAGAGACCGAGAATGAGTTTTTAATCAGAACAACAATTGGATGAAGTTGTTATCAGTGTGCCTTTAAACGAAATCAGTATATGACGCGACCTCTGTTCGGAACGTCAAAAATAAGGATATAGGCTTACGAGGAACAGGAGAAAGTCAATAATTATTGGTTAGCTGGCTTGAGAAAACAAATAAAATTTATATCAATCGAATTACCAGTACATGATTGCGAACAAAAAAAACATCCCGCCGGTGACAAAACGGTGCGCTCTCAAATGTGCCGCACCCTCGGCGGAGAATTTATTAAGTGTACCTGCGTTGGTATTGAATGATTAAAAAAAAAGACGTCAAGTTCCAGCGGAATATCGTTATTATATCGCGTCAAAAATTGCAAAAAAATTTGGTCGCATTGACTACATGACAAGTGTTTGTCCGTTACCAATGGCGTCGCAGAGATTTGAAAAGCTCGCACAAACTGCATAGTGGCTTTTCTATTTTAGACGGCTCGCGCTAATGTTACGAGGGCTTATACTGATAGGAGAATATAAACAAGGCTAGCAGTTCACTTTCAATTCAGTTCCACTGTTCACGGTTGGCAGTTGTTGAGATAGCGATAAAGGGTTCATATAGCGGAATTGGACTGCTCTTCACTCACAGACCTCTGGGAATCTTCCTACCACTCATAGAAGAGCCATGGTGCAGGCGGTCAAGCAATGCGCCACTGCTCTTCTATGGCAGGTGCTGCCATCGGTGGCACTTGGTTTGGGTTAGGCGCCAGGTTGCTATTCCAAACAGCAGCCTCACACATTTGAGCTACCTCCTATACACCAGGTGTCCCACCTAAAAGTAACCAAGCTTTTAAAAAACACGGATGCACCTAGCCACGTGTGACCAACTGAAAGTTGTTTAGAGTCCCGTGACCTAGTCTGCAGTATTGTGTCGTTCTTCAAAGTTAACTAGTTAAGACTAATGAGCTAAGTTTTTCATTATTACCCTGGGCAACAAATTGTGAGTGGAAAAATTGTAGACCACTTCGAAAAACAGATGACTGCAACGGTGAGAGTGTTCACCAGCGCCACCATCGTCCATAGCGGCGGACGTAGCACGTCCTGTATTACGCTGGTGAACACTCTCAAAGTTCGCTTACACGTAATAAGCATAAAAATACCCACGAGAGCAGCAGATTGGACAGCCATCGCCGTAGCTCAGTTGGTAGAGCACCGGAAGCGATATTCGGAGGTCGTGGGTTCGGATCCCACGGACGGCATGGTTGTTTTTTTCTGCTGCTTTTAGTAATTTTCTTTAAGCGACAGATTAATCGAATAATCAGCACTACAAAAAAACAAAATAAAAACTCCCCAATGCACTTTGGTTTCGGTAACTGTTAGCTTCCTTCATGTGTTTGTCAAACGAGCCCCTCCTTTCCTTTACCTTGTATGTATGTATGTATGTATGTATGTATGTATGTATGTATGTATGTATGTATGTATGTATGTATGTATGTATGTATGTATGTATGTATGTATGTATGTATGTATGTATGTATGTATGTATGTATGTATGTATGTATGTATGTATGTATGTATGTATGTATCGTATGTATGTGTGTGTCGTACGTGTGTGTGTGTGTGGTGTGTGTGCGTGTGTGTGTGTGTGTGTGTGGCTGTTGTTGTCTGTTGTCGTGCGTGCGTGTGTTGTATGTATGTATGTGGGTGTGTGCACCTGGGCGGATCGCCCACCACACTGTGGGCAGGTGGGCAATGTGTCACAAAAACGGCTTCAGACAAATAGACAAACACAGAACAGCTAAATGCGGGGAATGGCCGCTATACGTACTAACACACTAAAAAAAGGGCTACCGTTGATGACACCACTTTTTGGTCTCTGAGAGTAAAAGGAACCTTGCATCAGAATTTATAGCCTTTAAAGAAATCAGACCTGGGATGGTATTTTCAAACAGTTCATTTCTTTTTGATCCTCGACTATTGGGTGCAGCTCTCATTGATGTAGGGCGGCCGACAAGACGTCAGGCGTGTCGCCACAGGAACACGCCCATGATGCCATTTACTTCCATATACCCGTCTCGTAACCCGTGTCCTACAGGTGGACCCGGCGCCGACGCCGACGCCCACGAATGATGGAGCAAAACAACAGGTTTGATACGTCTGGCGATGTTTATCGCCTCAAACCAAGTCTCGCCGAAAGGAACGGCCTCGTTCGTGCGACGAATTGGCGCAGCGTGCTCCGTGTGGCTCAGCGTGACTGGATGCGATGGCAGGAGGCTGTCTGGCGGCGGCGAGGCAACCTAGAAGGCATCGTCTGTGATTGACCGTTTACTTTCCTACCTGCTGTTGCTTTCGTGAAATCGACGTCGCGATAAAATTAAGTAAAAAGTGGAATGGATCATTACAGAATATCCCCTGTGCTCATTTTCTAATGTGCGTTACGGAACAAGATATTCATGACTCCAGTGTTAAGCGTTGCATAGAGTGATCCTAATATGTAAGGCTTCTCAAAGGTCTCCCGGCGTCGCATTCCATACACTGTCCAGTTTAAAATGGCCGTTTCCCGTCCGTCTGGTCCTCTATCATTGGTCACTCAGATGTACCCACGGCGTTTAAGCGTCTGCGGAAAGCGACCCGGCCATTGGGTAGAATGTGACCGAACTGCATCTTTGGCTGCGTGTCCCAGCCAATGGCAGCCAGTGGTCAAGTACGGTCGCCTGCTGTTGACAGAGCACTGGGATGCACCTCACAATTGGCTGCATATCGCAGTCAATGCCAGCCAATGGAAAGGTCCGGTCGCTATAGCCACCCAATAACCGGGTCGCTAGCCATTGGGACATCTTAGTGACCGATGACACAGAGCCAGGCTGCCGCTGAATGGCCACTTTAAAATGGAAAGCTAACAGAATACGGCCCCGGATAGTTACATAAAACTGTATCACGCTAGAGCGTATGGGGCCGTGTCCTAGAGTAGCCGATGTCGACACTGCCGTCGGCGGGACGTAATAATCCGGATTAGTTGAGAAGGTCCTGTTACAAGAGGCTCCCATAGATGGCGCCAACCACACCAGAGGCGCACGGGTTGCTTGTCATACACGCTACGGCTACGCCACGCAGTCACATTCGTGCGGCTTGGTTAAAGAGGAGCTTTATATACAAGTCGTTTGGTCTTTCACATGACGATTGTGATTGTGAAAGAAGAGACAGTGTCCTTGTCTGCGTGGGCAAGCGGGACCGCTGTCACGCCATACCCTTAAAGGCAGAGATTAAGTGTCCCCCCAACTTTTCCATAGAGTAAACTTATTTTTCATTCGGGCATGACAAATTTCTTGAGAGAAACGACGGTTGTTAAAAATCTCCTGTGCATTGGCATGGTGTGATTAGGCTGCATCAGTGTTTCCTCAACAGAAAGCCTGAGCACACACAAGGCTGAATACGCGTTTAGAGTACCGACATGGGGCCTAGAAATATCGCGATCGCGTGCTCAAAATTTTCGACTTCCTTATGTCCTTTCATCCTGGTGTGTTTTTCTCTTAGTATTTATTGTTCAGGCTTTTTGTTGTAAGACCGTTCTTCCGCCTGATTAATTTAGTTATACGAAATGTGGCATCTTTTGAAGATAACTGGTGGCGACTGCAACTTGCCATCAATCAATTCATGCCACCATAGCTAAGATGGGATAGTGCAAGGCTACTGACTTTAACTTTCGAACTACCAGAGCTTTGAAAGGCTGCAATGACCCTTGTTCACTTGCCAACATAGGTGAGGTCTACAGCATCTTCTTCCTACCGGCTACTTGATGCCAATGGAGCCACTGGATCCTGACACGCCGCGTGAGGCATGCATTTCAAGATGGATGTCGATTACAATATCAGCCTGGTCTGATACTCTTTACTGTAACTGCGACAATATTATCATTAATCAGAAAGAAGTGTCGAGCCCAATTAATGCTCAGGTACGGGCAAAAGTAAAAGTAGCTCGCTATTGCCTTCTAACATTTATCACGCCTTGCCTGGTCCAAATTACCGCCTGTGGAATGTGCGTGTTGGCAGTGGACGCTAGTGTCCTTTCTCATGCACTAACAACGTTTCTTGATTTCCGGTAGGGAAGGCGTGATTTCAGTTACAAAGGAATAGCTTGCTCTGTTTACTTACGTCAGCACCTGTACATAAAAAGAATCAAATAAGAGCACTCGTTGCTTACAGGTTAACACTTTCTCTTGGTAGTAGGCAGGAGGCGCCCTATTCAGTCTTCGTACTTAGCTAAGCACGCATCGTTGGTTCAGTATTCCTGAAGACAAACCACCTTATTCATGAGGATCCATAGCGCACAGAATTGAGGGGACACAATACGAGCGCTAAAATTCCACTTAATTAACTTTATTTGGCGCTGACAGCCTAGTAAAGTTCACTTAAGGTACAGGTATTACCTACTAACAATGATTATCTTGTAAAAGCCATGATGTGTCAAGGGAAAAGATAAAAACAGAACAATAAGGCTGTCAGCGCCAAATAAAGTTCATTCAGTGGAAGTTTAGCGCTCGTGTTGTGTCCCCTCAATTGTGTGCGCTGTGGATCCTCATGTTTACTACCCACTAGCCCGAACCCTCACCCTTCTAAGTTACACCTCATTCATATTGCTTAATTGCATCCCCGGAGGCAAACAAATGAAATGTCCTTAAGAGATACCAGAATCTAGGGAACATTTATTTACAAGGCTAAGCGTCAAATCATTTTTAATACATTTTTGCCCGGTGCTGTATCGATGAGACAAGGCCGTATAAGGAGCGTCCCAGTGCGTTCAAGGGAACTAGTGAAACCGAAACAAGGGGCGCCTGAAAGTCGATTTGGAGGTCGCGAAACCGAAGTCTCGACGAAAACAAAAGGAAATAAAACGACCTTCTCCCTGAGCTAAAAGCCACGCGCGCCATGCAAGAGAGAGGAGAGGATACGACATTCTCTGGCGTGGGCGCACTGGGGTATAAAAGCGCGAGTCCTTTCTCGACAGTAACTACTTTTTTATTCTACTATCTGATCACGCCCTTTCTAACTCGGCGCGTCAGGAGCGAAGCGGCGGCCTAATGCGGTGGTGCATGGAGCGATCGGAATCAAGAAGTTTCTTCTTTTTTCGGGGTTCTTTCTTTTTCGTCTGATTTCACCCCGCCTTCATGTTTCTTTGCGCGTTTTTATCTCTTTTCTCGTTGCCTTCCTCGGTCACGCGTTCGCAATCGGTTTCGCCTCGTGCCGGCTGCTCGACCCGTTCTGGGTCGTCCCAGATTACCGCTGCCGCACGCAGAAGCCCCGTCAGAGCAGCACGGGACACAACACGCGACAGGCAGCAACCGCATACGGCGCAGCAGCCTCCGTTGCTCCTACCGTGGTTCCCAGTGCGGCCGCTGGATGGCGCGAGGTATCTCGCAACGATCAAGTGCTCTGACAATCAACGTCGTCATCACTCCTGTCGTCATCAATCACATTTCGCCGCTGCGGTGGCTCAGTGGTTATGGCGCTCGGCAGCTGACCAGAAAGACGCGGGTTCGATCCCGGTCGCGGCGGTCGAATTTCGATGGAGGCGAAATGCTAGAGGACCGTGTATTCTGCGAAGTCAGTGCACTTAAAGTGCCCCTGGTGGTTGAATTTTTCTGAGCCCATCACTACAGCGTCCATCATAGCCTTAGTCGCTTTTGGATGTTAAACACCCATAAACCAAAAACCTAACCAATCACATTTCTTCCAGTGCAGGACAGACGCCTATCTCATGCGGTCTCCAATAACGCCCGTTATCCGCCAGATACTGCCATCATATTTTGATCAACAGAATCAGAATAAGAATCAGTCTTTGTTTGTTCATACATTTAATAAGTATAGCATATCATGCAGAAGGAGGCCCCGAAGTCAAAGACTATAATGGGACCTCCAGACAAATAGTATCTAATGTCCCCGCTACGAACCTTGCCTGCACCCTAACATACCTTCGCTTATCCAGCCTCTGCATTCAATGCCGGTCCCAATTTTCTGTCCTACACTTCATTTCTTCCTCTAACACGCATGTAATACCCTCACGAGATGTAAAAGAAACTGCAAGGACAAAGATAGAAGTACCTGTAGCAGAACGCCTGCATGCCGAATAACCCCCACAATTAAAGACACAGTCAGCACAAACCTATTCGTACTTGAAATGTGCCCGTTGGTCACATGTGCTCACCAGATATATTTCTTAACAAACTGCGCCTCGTATTTAATTCGGCCTTCTTGTTCAGGCAAGTCACCCCTTCAAAAAAGTTTGGGGCACACTTAACCTCCGCCTTTAAATTTAAGAGGAGACAGCGGTTCCTCCTGTCCATGCAGACACGGACGCCGCTTCTGCTTTCACAATCACACTCATTATGTGAAATGCTGCAAGACATACATATACATCCCCGCTTCAACCAATCCGTACTAACGCGCCTGCGTAGAGTAACGGTAGCGTGTCCTACTCACAACCCCCTGACCAGGATTATCCTTGTGGTTCTTACCACGCAGTATTGGGCGAGTTGGCCTGACATTTTTTTTTATTGAAAGGCCTCCAAGAACTAACGGCAGAGAGACAACAACACAGGCGACAGAAACGCAGGCGCATTTACAAATCACAGTTTACTTCTTATTTCACAGAATATGTAACTGCAGCCTAGCGATAAACACCCAAAAAATCTCTACCGTCGTACACAACACGCTAGAAAATAAGGACACACTACAAACACAATTCTCCGTTTGCGCACAGCACCCAAGTTATGACAGCTCGGCCGTAAAAGTCACTGAAGGATCGCTAACGAAGGGATCACTTGCTTAGCGGGGAACGCTGGAGACTCCTTACAACATACCATCATAAAAACTCCGGCGCTGAAACACTGTAGAAACGTAAACCGCAGCACCCCCCACTCCAGACTTTAGTCCCTTCAGAATCCTTAGTCTTGGCTGAGCGCAGGATGTAATTTCTGCCGGTGCTCCAGAGCCGTGACGGGTGGGCCTGTACTAACGACTGTGTCTTAGAAAGGTGGCAGGCGGACATCCTGAATTAAAAACATTCCTAATACTGCGCAGGCAAGTGCGGGAGCCTTGGCTTGTAACTGCCAACGACGTCAACACTATTCATTCTAAAGGAAGCCCCTCATGCGGTAGATTCAAAAGCTCAGTGCAAAGCAGGAGCCCGCACAATGCCTCACGTTCGCGGATTTCAATGGCGCAAGTCTTTACAGTGGAACTGCTTTGACACCGGTCGGCCGCACGAAATGAGGAAAGAAACGATGAAAAAGGCGGCTGCCGAGTAAAACGCCGTGAATACGCGATTCACAGTAATACGGCAGCTAGCATGCAGAGCCACGCGTCTTCGATTAGAATGCTCGCTGTTCGCGCGCGCGTGCTGTTGTCACAGTTGCGCAAGCGATGAGGCGTGGAACTTGCAGAGACCGCCGCATCCGGTCGCTAGGAGATCCCCAGGAGATGGTTACCCACGCGGCCAAGCACGTACTCGCCCACGCCCGTTCATCAGTGAAGCATGTAATTGGGAGGCGAAGCTGCTGCGTACTAAGGCTAGCCAAAAGGTGCCTTGAAACACCTCTTTGGAGACCATAAGAGACACCTACCAGTCGATGGAGAGTCTCAACAGCGATGTTGTCCAAAAAGGTGATGTGACGCTGTAGTGAGATTCTCTGCCGCAGAATACAATGTGAGAGATAATTCTTGACAACGCCTATCACCCAGTTGGTCAGGCTGCTTCCAACTATGGCTGTCCGCCTACAACAGTTCTGTGCTGTCTTACATCCTTGTGTACGCCCTGGAGTCACTGACGCAAGAAGCGGAACCGCCGACTGAAGTGGGGAGTGGAGTATTGCATAAATGCGTTTATATCAAAGTAAAAGCCGTGCAAGAGTTTAGACAGTTGGCATAAATTATTTTACTTAGCGCTTGTCCTTCACGCTTTACTTAGCGCTTGTCCTACGTCGTTCTTCTACTGTGTGTGTGTTTTTCAGTGCTACTGTTTTCCTTTCTGGATCGAAATGAACCATCTAGCCCAAATAGAAGTTCTTTTAAATTAATTTACTTGGTCGCTGTTCTTTATTTCGAATGGTCTTGCCGGTTCAGAGCGGAATTGTGACCGCAGGAGTGACGCCTAACGTTTTAAGACCGTGCCTATGACAACAGTGCTTTCTGTGCTAGCAGGTACGGGATGGCTGCAGGTGACTGTGGGCGCTGACGTCACACAGAGAGTTGCTTCACAGTGACACAACAAGAACAGCAAAACCATTCTATGAAAATACAGAATCAGTAGGTTTTAATCTTGTGGTATTGATTATTCGCGCTACATCTGTGTAGTGCGATGTTTTACAAAAATACATAGTGCGGAAGGACAGGACAAAAATAGGAAAGACAGGAGTGGTGCTAACTGTCAACAGATAGTCAAATTCCAAGGTTACATTTGACGTTAAATGCCTCCCACTGTCTTTTCTTTCTTCGTCCTGTCCTTCCGAGCAATGGCTTTTTGTAAAATGCACATACCAACAAGCCCAAAGTTCCACCTTGTTAAGATGAAAGTAAGTGCTGATGTCACTTGGAGCATTTATTAATTATAAGTAGTGGTGTATAGTTTGGGTGGGAGAGGTAAAGAGTTTAGAGAAGGCGTGCTTAGCATGACGCACTGCCTCGCACTGTCTTCTCGCTCATCCATCATTGAACAGAAGGGTTGAAATGCGGGCCAGTTGGTTCATAGTAACTTGAAAAACACCAGTCACAAAAGACAATGGACAAGAGAAGGAATGTACACGCCACAACGACTGGACTGTCAACTGAGATTTATTAGACAAAAACATAGTCCCAGCAAGGCCAGCAGAGCATGCGCAACAGCCGTATCACAACTCACAGCGCATAGGGCACACAAGATACACCTCTACCGTGACCGGCCTAAAAAAGCAAATTCCTTTTCGAGTAAGCGCACCGAAGTTGTGCTAATGCAATCTTGGCCTGACAAACTGATATGGTAAGCCTCCAAGAGGCAGGGGTAAGCAAGAGCGAGAAATCTTGGAGGCTTACCATATCAGTTTGTCAGGCCAATATTGCATTAGCACAAATTCGGTGCGCTTACACGAAAAGGAATTTGCTTTTTTAGGCCGGTCACGGTAGAGGTGTATCTTGTGTGCCCTATGCGCTGTGAGTTGTGATACGGCTGTTTCGCATGCTCTGCTGGCCTTGCTGGGACTATGTTTTTGTCTAATAAATCTCAGTTGACAGTCCAGTCGTTGTGGCGTGTACACTCCTCTTGTCCATTGTCTTTTGTGAGTGGTTTTTTCAAGTCATCATTGAACACCTTTCGCATAACGTGTGCCGTGTTACCTTTATCGTTAACGGAATACCCTGAACCTGCCCACTGGCAGTGCGCTCGCGCTGATTGGTCCAGATACGGCAGGCGTAGGTGGAGCTGCCAGGTACTATCACAATGGAAAGAAACGCGAACAGCGGAAAGCGTGGCTTTCCGTACAATCAGCGCAGCCTAGCGTCGGCCCGCTGGCCCGAGGATTCGTCTCCAACTCCGATATGCTTGGCTGTCGCTTGGCAGATCGAAGCTTTCAGTCCGCGCCGCCGTAGCGCTAGAATCTTGTTCCGGCCGGCGCTATCGCACCGCGTGTGTTTGAGCCCAGACACGACCAGCGGACGATAAGCTTTGCTTGCTTCTGTGCTGGAAAGTAAAATACGCATTGCTTTTATGCCGTCACGATGACCGTGTGCTTGTAAGAACTCAAGCGTAAACGTCTTCCAGGCCATAGCACATTTATTGGTCTAAGAAAGATGCGAATGCCTCAAACAAAAACTCAAGCTGGCACAAATCGTGAACCTGTCACAAAACAGAGCTGCTTGACAAAAACATATGCATTAATTAGTATTTGGTAAAGTCTCCCTTCCGGCAAGAATGACAGATTCCCATGCGCCTTTGGCATAGAGGCGAACAGTTCTGTGGCTAGTTCAGTGCCGCGGAGCTTGTCCCACTCTGCATGAACAGCCGCCCAAAGGGAGTCTTTGTTCATTTTATGGAGCTGCAGTCGGGACACAGCTTGATTTCATAATTCCCCAGATATTTTCAATTGGATTTATGTCTGCTCCTTTTGCTGGCCACGGAAGTTTACGGATGGTAAGGTTCTCTAGCAAGCTTTCCACGGAGCGTGAAGTATGAATTGGAGAACGGTCGTGCTGATAATAAAACAGCCCATCCCTGAATGGTCCCATCCAATGCATAAGGCAGGACAACGTGCTCGATTACATTACAATATTCTGCTGCGGTTAACCGTTGATCTAGCAATATAAGGGGGGCCCAAGCCATCGGCTGTGATGGCTCCCCACACATTCACGGAGCAGCGCCCGCTGAGGCTTGTTCGCTTGAAGCAGATGGGATCAAAGCTGCAGAAAATTTTAAAAAAAGTTAGTATGTGCTACATGCTTCAAAATGGTATAATGTGTTTAGCAGAATTGCTGCTCTAACTAAATTCACTTGTATATTTTTTAAGTAGGCACACAGCACTAAAACAGGAACCGCGGTGTGACTCTAAAATGGTTTATATCAGTTTGCTCAGAATGCACCTTGAGCCGTTAATTCATGGCGTGCAGCAACCGAAAAGTAGGCAAGTTAACCGCAAGTAGTCCACGCGCACGCACAAACACAATTCTTCTTGCTCGGCTTTCTACGAAGGAGCAACACCCATGCCACCCACACAGTTCGCAAAATGCATATGGCAATATTGTGTCCTCTAAGCACTCGGCAATCTCACTCTCATGAAACATTTGTCGGCGAGTTATATTCGTTACATTTTGATACTTCTCTTACTACACTAGCACTAAATGAACGAATACATGACCACTTCTTTATAAACAGGATAGGAATTCAATAACGCGGGGATACAAAGGCTTACCGATGATTGTCTGGACGCCACACTTTCAGTCTTTCGTTACACTTTGTGGTAAATGTGCTCTCATCTGTGAACATCACCTGGCCCCAATCCTCCGCAGTCCAATCCTTATGCGATTGCGCGAAAAGTAGACGGGCGGCTTTGTGGTGATCCGAAAGCAAAGGTTTTCTTGCAGCTGTCCTGCTTCGAAGTCCCGCTTCGTGAAGGCGCTGTCGGACCACTTGGACATCCACGTTTAGTCCGAGCTCGTTTTTGATCTGCTCCGCTGTGAAAAAAGGGTTGTCTACGGCGGCTGCAATAATCAGTAGGTCTTCCTCCGCGGTTGTGGAACGTGGCCGCGAACCATGAGGAAGGTCCAAGAGTCTACCTTCAGTTTTGTAGGCTTTCAAAACTCTGTTCACTGTCGAAAGTGCTCTTCCTGTAATCTCCGCGATTCTTCTCTGGTGAATTTCTTGGCGGTATAAAGCGATCATTTCGATTCTCTCGGCGTCAGACACTCGCGGCATGGTGTTCTTTTCAATCTGCTGAAACTCGGGCCGGTAGCTCAGCTCCTACGGCGTAGGATAGAACACGCATGTGCAGCATCACTTCCAGTCATCGTTCTTCTTTATTGAAGCTTTTATTTTTTTCCACGCAGATCTACGAACCCGATATGATCTGGCTTGCCCTCAACACTTCTATTCGCTTATGCGCCCAATCATCGTGACGGCATAAAAGCAATGCGTATTTTACTTTCCAGCGCAGCAGCAAGCATAGCGTATCGTCCGCTGGTTGTGTCTGGGCTCAAACACACGCGGTGCGATAGCGCCGGCCGGAACAAGATTCTAGCGCTACGGCGGCGCGGACTGAAAGCTTCGATCTGCCAAGCGACAGCCAAGCATATCGGAGTTGGACACGAATCCTCGGGCCAGCGGGCCGACGCTAGGCTGCGCTGATTGTACGGAAAGCCACGCTTTCCGCTGTTCGCGTTTCTTTCCATTGTGATAGTACATGGCGCCATCTGGTGCCCTCAAGGCGACTTGTGTATGCGCACTGGCGGCGCGTGGTCTTCCGGTACCCCGGTATTGGTAATACAGTACACGGTATTGCTAAAAGTGTCGGGTGTAACACGCGCATTTACGGAAACGAGAATAGCAGAGAACCAATCAGCCTGGTTCCTTGCACATGTTCCATTTGTCTTTCTGACGTAATTAGCAGCGGAAGTGTTTCGACCAATCGGGGTGGCAAGCAGCACTTGTCTCCTGTCTAGTTCTCCCCCTTTCTTCCACACACATTTTCAAATTTCGTCGAAAAGGATGAAACCCCAACCGGAATTCGTGGCCTTAAAAGCTATCACTGTAAAACTTTCTTAGCGTTTCAGTTGTGAGCGCAGGGCACAGCGTAGCGGTGTAAGTTGGCTAGGTACATCGTAATCACCACTCTAACTACGTCCTCTGCCGGACAAAGTACTCTGTCATATCATTCCGAGAAACCCTGCTTTGCGCGAGATTCGCTCTCCTTATCCTCGCAAAGTTGCCAATCTCCTCCGCTACCCTCACTCTAACAAGCCCTGCTACGCTTGCCTTCTCTAGGAATCCACCCTGTTACCATAATGCCCCGTCGGTTATCTTTTCTTCACATTGCGTGCCCTGCTCATACCAATTTATTCTTCTCGATTTCAACTAGGATAACATTAACTAGCGTTTGTTCCATGACACATTATGGTTTGGTTCTGCCTCCTTGGATGACGCGTATCATTTGGATTTCTAAGGCTCGCTGCGCTTCCTTCGACTTGATGTCAAACCTTTTGTCAGCCTCCATGTTTCCGCTTCACAGGTGAGTACTGGTAGCATAAAATCGTTGTGTATTTTATTCTTGAGGGATATTGGCTGAGGTATTCACAGTATTATAAACAAAAACGTAGCATATGGACGGGACGTAGAAGGGCGAAGACAGGACGGTTGCTATGCTACGTCCATACGCTACGTTTTTGTTTACAATATGTCTGACCAACTGGCCCATCAGTATACGCTGTTAAGTATTCACAGTAATTGCAGTAGTTGGACCATGTAAGAGGGTGCAGCCTGCCGCGATGAGTACGTTGTCGTGGAAAACGCATTGCAATGCTGCACCTCTGATTACCGTTGTCAGCTCGTCCAGGACCTCATGTAAGTATCTGTAATGACGCGTTTGATTAACTTTTTAATTTCCGGCGCATCTATTATGACGCAGATTGTGAAAATGAGAATAATTTTCTCTTCTATTTGCACAAGTACATGATTTGGTTGATGTATATCAAAGTTTTTTTTCATCTTTTCATTAAAGCGAGGTGAAAATCTCAGCTGGCAGAAACGTAGGAGGACTGTTCAGAAAAGCATTCATTGCGAAGCCAACCGTAGCGGCAGAGCAGGCTAAACTTTTTACTGCCACAATGCATGTGAGGGAGCTGTTTCCAATTTTGTTCTGTATTTACAGTACACACCTCCGCATATTCGGAGAGTTGTATCGTCCTTAGGTTTTAAAAAATTATGAAATTTAGACAATTTTATTTACGCTGCATAAATTTATTTCTTAACGAACCTTACAGGCTTTTTTATTTCTGCAATGAACGCAGCGTTACTGAGGAAATCTTATAAGATCAGAAGTTTTAAGCGACGTTTTCAATGTCTGGGTTTTAGAGAGTTAGGCAGCGGCCCCTCGACAGCTAGGGCTCATGGCAGTAAAAGCAAACGTATTTTAGAATAACAGCGCGGCAGGGAATGCAGCCCGGTGCCCTTAGGGAAAGAAAGCGGAAACTTGGAAGCACGTGCTTCACCTGATTTCAAAATCGTGATAAACATTGCTTTTAGTATCGAACAATAAGCACCGAGGAAGGAGGTGAGTGAACAAGAAGGTGCACGTTTTATTAGACCAGCGCTCACACGTGAGTCCCGCCTGCCTCAGTCAGGCTTCGCCAGTGTTGTTTCTTTCAAAACGTGCCTCCACACCTTTCCCGACGTGTGTCCATACATTTCGATGCACATTATGTAGTAGGCTGTGCCGCTACATTTTTACACTTTGAAGCTCGCTTTCCCCGGCTCGCTTTCCCCGCAAGTCCACGGATGGACCTGGATGACAGTAGACCGCAATCATGTATAACAAGAACACTGACAGGTTAGTTACGATATTATAGGTAATGCGTTATTGAAGCGCGACTATTCTAAGTGACTTCTAGCACGGAATGAGCAAGTTTTGTTATTTTGAATGGTAATTTAGGTAATAAAGGCATTCATTCGGACATTGCTTTTTCTCGTTCATGCGGCAGAATTCACAGCTGGATCTACACGGTGCCAACGCTGAGCTCCTGCGTGGGTGGCGTGTTTCACTGCAGCTGTAGGGCAATCTCACCTGCCCCATGGCTCTTGTAGGCGGGTATTGACGACGCGGAGGAGAGCACCGTCTTAATTGCTCATGGGGATGACGCCACGAATTTTTAGACCCAACCAGAGGCGCCGAGAGGTCAAGCGACTGATGACGTCAAGAGTTTGGGATTCAGTCAGTAGCTTCGTATGAGTAACGGTAGCGTAGTCTTGTGATCGGTTATAACCCCGACGCAGAACCGAGTGTTGAAGTAACCGTCAATTGCTGCGGAGGAAAAAGACACCCGGATATTTAAAAGCGCAAATCGCATCGCATGACCGCGCATATCGTGCACTTCGTGCGTAAGGGCGAGTGCATTAGGAGGCTGGGTTACCGCCTCCAGGTCCGCTTGGAGCGAATGAAGGTGAAGTGTTGCACAAATACCAAAATCTTCTTTCTTTCTTTCTTTCTTTCTTTCTTTCTTTCTTTCTTTCTTTCTTTCTTTCTTTCTTTCTTTCTTTCTTTCTTTCTTTCTTTCTTTTCCTTTCTTTCTGTCTTTCTTTCCTTCTTTTTTCTTTCTTTCTTTCTTTCCTACCTTCTTGATTTATTTCTGTCTATTTCGTTCCTTCTCTCTTTCTTTCTTTGTTTGTTTCTTTCTTTCTTTCGTTGTTTCTTTTCTTCTTGCCTTCTTCTTTCTTTCTTTCTTTCTTTCTTTCTTTCTTTCTTTCTTTCTTTCTTTCTTCTCTTTCTTTCTTTCCCTATCTTTCTTTCCTTATTTCACCTTTCTTTCTTTCCTTCTTCCTTCCTTTACCATTCTTTCTGTGTTGATGTATTCACTTATTGGAGACAATTAAGTGTAATTGCCTCAGGATGCACAAGAAAAGGTCCGAGAAGAGCCTGACGCGGCTATGCCACCCTGACATCACTCGCTGCAAACGTAATCTCTAACGTATTGGTTCACATCATTCAGATGCAATATGTACATGAAGATAAAGCCAGCTGCAATAATAAATTCCTTTTTACAAAGTCTAAATTTCAGGAGGGTAGACAAGAGAGCAACGGTGGAATATATCGGTAAAAAAGGCTATTTCACAAGTATCACAATTTTTACAGTCAATCATACATCCTGTATTAAATGAACAAAAATAAAATACAAACACTGTACACCAGACTGACATCGAATTGTAGGCTCGGCCAGTCATTGCTAAGCCTGAAACTCGGAGAGAGATGCTGGCTTTACTTGATGCTGACATTCTGTTAGGGGAATTCTCTTTTGCAGGAGACATTACAATCTTTATTTATTTATTTTATTTATTTATTTATTTATTTATTTATTTATTTATTTACAATACCCTCAATTGCCGTAGCCTTGCAGAGGGAAGTGGGGTGAAAATTTGCAGTGAACATTTGTGACGAATCTTGCTTGAAGAGGAGCAAGTTGTATATAGCAGGTTTTAGGAGAAAACAGTATTAGTAACCAAACTGCAAAAACATTAGGGTAAACAGTAACAAACCATTAAAAGCCCGACATAATATTAGCAACAAACAACTAAAAATGAAAAAAATGTAGATAACAACAAACACAGCTCAAATTGGTTCTTTCACGAGTACGAAGGCATAAGAGAAGACATCCATGGAAAAAAAAGGAAAAAAAAATCAAAGCCGACTACTTAAGCATATAATTTTTATGAGGTTACAGGATTGCAAAGAAGTTCAAAATGTCATGGCTTCATTTGAGCATTATAAATGAACAATAGTTGCAACACTTAGGCCACGTCATCAACAAACATAAAAGCGGATAAAGCTTTCCTGAAAAGGTCATAATCATTGATGCATGCGATATCAGCCGGGAGGTGGTTCCAGTCGCCGCATGTACGTGGTAAAAATGAGTAAGAAAATGTGTATGTGTTACAACCAATATATCCAACCTTGTGTTTGTGGTCGACTCGTGCCGAGCGATTTTGGTATTAGTCCAGGAGTTCTGGTATTAGTGATGTAAGTCTATGTAAGCCATAATTTGCACGTAAACGGGACTTATTTATTACATTTTTTCGTAGTTCGTATAAAGTCTCCGCAACGGAATATTTGTCCTAAAACTGCGTTTTGCTTATAGAGGAAAAACGCTAAGGCGCCTGTGCGCTGTGCGATGTCAGTGCACGTTAAAGATCCCCAGGTGGTCTAAATTATTCCGGAGCCCTCCACTCCGGCACCTCCTCTCCCTTTCTTCTTTCACTCCCTCCTTTATCACTTCCCTTACGGCGTGGTTCGGGTGCCCAACGATATATGAGACAGATACTGCGCCATTTCCTTTCCCCAAAAACCAATTATTATTATTCAAGCTTCGCGTGCTGTTTGCAGTGAGCCTTTTTGTTTAAATAACTTTAGCTGCAGTAAGCTTTGAGAGGTGAAATATAGGAAAATTATTTCCTTAAAATGAACGTTACCTATTGACACTAGTGCTGGCTTTTGCAAAGCGAGCAGTGTTTTTGGTTTGTCTCGGTTGTTGCTCACCGCACCAGAGAAGAACATCTGAAACGTGAATGTACAGGGGCATAGTAAATTTGTCGCTTAGCTTGGGAGAGTAGGTAAGCGTCTACGGGATATACCCTAGAAGCGCAACAATAAGAATCCCAATCCGTCAAGGAATGCCCTAGTGTGTTTCATGCATTCGTGTAATAAGGCGTAGCGCCGCTTATCCTGCGAGCTACTACTGCACCCATTTGTTAGCTAACAACCTTGTTCGTTCTTGGAAAGAGCGCGTTGGTTTATAAATCTTCAGAACAGCGCTTCGCAGTCTTGGTTACTCGATTCACGGCGTCTACAGCGAAGAGCAGTGTGGGCGCCACACAGGTTCCGGCGACACAGAAACGGAAAGGCGCACACGGGCGACCTTCACCAGAGAAGCCATGAATGCCGCCCGAGCGAGACAACAATCTCCTTCGACAGGCTCCAAGTTGGACCGCGGAAACAGTACATGTAAAATACCACGCTGGATCGTGATTCACTTAAAGTGTTCGGATCCGATACCGAAGACGATAAGAGGCTTCGTTATGTATATGGGACCGACTTTCAGTGAACGCGGCAGCAATCGCGCTTTCCAAGGGACCTTGCAGAAATGCAGCCCTTACTGCGACACCCTATATAACTTCATTCTTTTTCGCGGCGCATCTCTTATCGTGACCTTCGGTATGACCGCATTCTTCGGCGCCCTGGCCTGCTTTTCTTGTTGGTAAGGAAGATTACACACTCGTGAATTGGCTTGTATGATATGCACTGGCACATCTTGTGCACAACACAATCCGAAACGCTGATTCACAGTCACCCCACTTTGTACCTTGTTCCAAGAGATCAGCGATCGCCTTTGCGAATTTGTACAACAAAGATAAGCTACTTGAATAACGGTAGCGCTGGAGATGTGTAACATTAGTCCGGCCTTTATCCACAGGTGGACAGCTTACTAAGAGAGGAAGTAACAAAAACGTACAATAAGCAGTTTATTAAAAAAAAACAAACCAAAGTCGACATTGGACAGGAAGAGTTTGTCTGTGCAAGGCTGCAGATGATATCCGCGAAGGTCCATGCGGCAGAAACTTTAAGCGTGGGCTGCGTTGCACGAAGAGAAAACGGACTCGGTAGCCAACCATGGCCGAGATTCAATGGGAATGCAAAAGCCAGATTCTAAGGGGCGGAAAAGAAGAGCACAAGTGCCTACGGAAAACGAATGGTGTTGCGGAGATACGGGCTACCAAGGACGACCAGTGTACTGCTTCAACGTTCCTCGCCCCGTGTCGTTGTCACAACGGAAATCTACGCTTTGCCTCGCAACTTGCCCGCAGTGAAGTGGAAAGTGTAACGAGCGCCAGGCAGCGGCTGCCACTTGTGTGCTTTTCTCGAATGCTCGATTTAGCCAATAACGACGGGCTAAAGGATTCGGCCTCGCGTTCGTAAACACCTAACTCAACTGCGAGCATGCTGTTGGACGAAGCTATGGCGGCAAAGCCAAGATGCGAAGATAAAAAAAAGGACATTGCTGTTCCTGTCGCTGCAAAGCTTTCTACTAGTAGACGTGTTTGAAGACCGACTCGGGAGGGGTGGAATCGAGTGAGAGAGCGAGTGAGCTTTAGGCGCAGTGCAAATCTTGGACTGAGCGAATGTGTCTTTGGAAGTACCGTGGTGATTCTGGAGAACTTTACCTGCGTCTTCCTTTATGTCGCCGCAACTTTTTTCATTTGATGCATTTAATCGCTTCGGAAATGGAGATACGATAAAGTGAGCAAATTAGTTCCCAATATTAAATAAATGAACACAACCTAACGGAATGCCTGTATGCCTTGGCGTACTCCAAAACAGTCACGCTCAGCACGCTTACTTTTTTATGCTATTTTATGAGTTTTATGCTATATTTTATGCTATTTTATGCTCAGCTGCTGTCCTGAAAGACGCGGGTTCGATCGCGTCAGCGGCGCTCGAATTTCGACGGAGGCGAAATTCTAGAGGCCCGTGTACTGTGCGTTGTCAGTGCACGTTAAAAACCCCAGGTGGTCGAAATTTCTGGAGCCCTGTGCTACGGCGTCCCTCATAGCCTGAGTCGCTTTGGGACGTTAAACCCACTCAAAACGAAATCAAATGAGCTATTAGCCTTATTTAGTAAATAGTGAAAAAAAGCGGCAAAAATTTGCGATTTATCGGCTCCTTATGTTTATGCATATTCTGAAAGAAACAATATATAACTATTTGTTACCGCCATTGTAGCACACAGTGTAAATATGAAAGCACCAATTGAAGAGGAACACAGCAACACGTTACGATATTGAAAACCTCCAAGGTTGCTTGTCGTCTAGAGCCCTCCGGCGATGTCAGGCAATGCACGAGGAAGAATAGAAACGCCTTCCAAAAATAATTGATCACTCAGTCTTGCGTAAAGCTCCCAGGGAGCTGGCTGCTACCGGAACTTTGGGCGCTTCCTTAAAATATTTGACCAACACTTTTCCCACCTTGATTTATTGATCAATTACCTTATCATTGATCAACTCTCTCATTACAAATCTACTCCACCTTGGGGCATTCACCTAAAACATTTGACCAACAGCATTCCCACTTCGAGTTATTGATCAATCCGCTCTCGCCCTACCATGAGCTTGCCGTCCCGGTTAGCTCAGTTGGTAGAGCGACTGCTCCGGTGAAGCGGTGGTCCCGGGTTCGAACCCCGAACGAGGACGAATTTTTCTTTAACTACGAAGTTTCTGAGGAAGCTGTATAGCTTTCCTCTGTAGACGTATGGCTGCGCTTGGGTGGATGCCAAGGAGTAATTACTCCCTTATTACAAATCTACTCCACCTTGGGGATTCCCGTGAACATTTGACGAACAAAAATCTCTGGGCTTACTCGCATGAAAACACTGTGTTTACAGAGAACCGGCTCTGTTTGCTGCAAACTAGGCAGCTTTACAGTTATGCTTTGCAATACAGTCTGTATTCGCCATCCCTTTTAATTTCCTGCCTTCGCAACTCTTTCTATTTGAGTGCCACTTCTGTTATTACTTCGCTTTCTTCCGGCCGAATGGGCAAGCGAGTTGGTTTGATATGCAGTACATGAACAAGATTTTTTAGACGTGGATGTTTTTCAGACCTCGTTAGACTCTACGATATTTATGAACCTGTTTAACAAATAACGATTCTTGTTCGACGGAAAGACGCAGCACTAAGGTCCCAAGAAATTTTGCACTGTTGCTGGCCGACATTCTCTCGTTTTCTCCGTTGTTCTTTGGTGGGAATTTTTAGGGACGCCAGGGGCCAAATTACGCAACTGTGACAAATTCTGTCGCAAGTTATTGACAGTGACGTCAAAATGACGACACGATGAGACGTCACGACGTGACGCAACGAGGATTCAGCCAATTAGAGCAGGGCGGTGCCCCGAGAGCATTCGGGGGTCCGTCTGCTATTTTTTTTTTGTAAAAAGAAATAAGAAATAAGCAACGATGAGAATAACTAATATTTTATTTTGCCACAACATTGTTTAAAGTCCGAAAATGTTAAGCAAAACAAAAAGTGTTCGAAGTTGTGCTAATAAATTGGCTGGTGGGTAACTTTAGCTACCGCGGAGATGCGCTGACGGCGGTAAAACGTCAAGCCGCTTTGCACGAAAGCAGCCGATTCTACGCCGTGTTTATTGTTTGTAACGCGGCGACTGAAGTCAAGCTACTGTGCGGTTGGCCTAAATGCGCAGAAAAATTTGAACGAATGCAGTGAAGGCTACGTGCTTATAATACACCGAGCGAACTTGCAAGAAGCGCTTGGTACGAAATCGACGAAGACAACTTGTTGAAGTCTGTGTTGTTCGGCTCCTTCGATCGATGACAAAAATGCCAAAAGGTGAGGTGTTGCAGTATGTGATGTGTGGTTGTCTGTTTCTTTCCCCTTGGGAAACAGAAGACGACCACAAAGTGCGATTTGCTGGTAAAAATAAAGTGCTTTGCCAGCATAAGCGCGTCTTATTTATATGTAGCTGTGTGTCACAGAGGTTGCGACGGCACGCACCCCTTCTGCGCACTAACTTTACAAATTGCCTCAAACACCCGCTGTACGCATTTGCTCACCGTCGGTTGTGCGATGCCGACGTGCGCCTCGCTACCAACGGCAGCCTGAAAGCCGCCCGTGGCAAAGAACCGCTGTGCACATAGCACCTGCCGCCGCACAGACATTGCGCTCGTACGCAAACCTCCCAGTTCATCGGCGAGTTCGTCGCGCAGCCACTTCACAGTCTGCTTCTCCAGTCGAAAAAGGCGCCGTAACAGGTCGTCCGGCAAGCAAACGCGTCTTCGTGCGCCCTCCTTCGCCGTTGCTCGCGCCAGCGCAGCCGCCTCAGTCGTATCGCAGCGTACACCGCCGCAATTTTCTGTCACAAAGGCAACGATCAAATTGACAACCTCAAAACTGTGACAAAAAACTGTCAAATAGCGGCTGCATAATTAGGTGTGCAACGTCATCACTTCTGGCACATCCGTGACGTCATCTGCAGCCAGCCATGACGCAAAAAAGCAATATGGCCGCCAGCCACGACCGACCAATAGGAGCGAGGCTTATTGACACCATTGTGACAAGTTTTTAACAATTTTACTAATTGACAGTTATGTTATCTGGCCCCAGAACGCTTCGCGGCACCGGTGGTGCTTGGTGTTGTCCAAGGACTATTTCGTATCCTTCCCGGCAGTCGGGAGTCAGGGTTTTCTTTTTGCATATTCGGATCATTCAGGAGAGCTATAAAAGAGTACCAAAGATTTCAAAAAAGCACTAACACCATTATAGGTAAATTGTGCTTTCCAGAGTGCCATTATGTCAAGTTTTGCCTCCTGTATATTCAAGTGCTAGAATTCTTTCCTTTCCGACCACATTGTCGTTCGTCAAGGCTCACTTCAGAAAATTTCTCCTGTGCTTGGACCAAACTAATTTCTTGAGTCCTGAAGAAATTCTGGTTATCATGTGTGGGGTCACGTCTACTAAATATTTTTTAAATCTGATTAAACATTTAAAAGTTAAATCGCACTGGGCAACAGAATATCCACTTTTCCTCACTCTCTCTTGAGTAGCTGCTTGGAATCGACTGTGAACTTAGACACCTGCAGGACAGAGTCAGAAGACTGAATAGCGGTCTCGCTCAGTATGTACCTACATATTGCGTTTTTGCTTCAGTAATTCAAAATGCAAAAAGAAAAATGGAAAGCGCACCTTGGTAAGAAATCCTGCAAGGGGGTAGCGCAGTGACTAAATCTCGCGTGGATAGATTTTGTGTGCATTGTATAATTGTGTGCATTGTGTAGTATAAATACATTAGCGGTAGATTAGCGGAAAATAAGGTGGGGATAAAGGGTAAGAAGGAGGTAGCAGGAGTGTTGTAGTTCTTTGACCGTTTATGTTCTCTGTTTATGGTTCATAGCCCGCCCATGCTTCAGGTTGTAATCTCTCGGCCAAGGGGACGAGTTGCTAGGGGACGTTTCGGCAGCAAGGGCATAGCCCGTTCGCTTCTTTATATTGCCTGGGGAAGGAGTGCAGATGAGCGTAGGGTGAATGAGGTGTTTAGCGGGGCATGGATATGTCCCGGGGCCGGGCGTATCCACATTAGAGGAAACGAGGTCATCACGAGAAACCATTTGACTCATTCAAAACGTCAGTAGTCATAGAGGCATTATGGAATTAGGGTGTAGGAGAGCCTTATGTAAAAGTGGAAGGTCTCTATAACGACTGCACAGCCATCAGATTCCTCCATGAAGACAGCTTCCGATAAGGAAGGGTGTCAGGCATGGAGACATGTTCTCACTACCGCTTTTCACCCGGTGTTTACAGGTGGTTTCCAGAGACCTGCAATGTCAACAGGTGGGGACCCGCCGCGGTAGCTCAGTGGTTAGGGCGCTCGACTACTGATCCGGAGTTCTCGGGTTCGAACCTGACCGCGGCGGCTGCGTTTTTATGGAGGAAAAACGCTAAGGCGCCCGTGTGCGGTGCGATATCAGTACACGTTAAAGATCCCCAGGTGGTCGAATTTATTCCGGAGCCCTCCACTACAACACCTCTCTCTTCCTTTCTTCTTTCACTCCCTCCTTTATCCCTTCCCTTACGGCGCGGTTCAGGTGTCCAACGATATATGAGACAGATATTGCGCCATTTCCTTTCCCTAAAAACCAATTATTATTACCAGTTGGGGAAAAGTGTTAGTAAAGAATACCTCAGTAACGGCAATTCTCTGACGACATTGTCAAACAATTATTATGCAGAAAACTAGAGTAGTATTCAAGAGCCTCGGAAGGGAACAGCAGTTTATGATTCGTAGCGAGGACCCGGAAGCGGTAAGGGAGCGCGCCAACCTATGGCAGGCAGCGCCCGCAGATTCGGATCAGGAGAGAGAAATGACAAGTATAGCAATGGGATGGAGGTCATTTGGCAGGCACTCTCAGGTCATAAAAGGCTGTTTACCAACATCCGTCAAGAGAAAATTGTATAAGAGCTACATTGTATACCCCTACTAACCTACGGGGAGTAAACGTGGAGGCTAACGAAGAGGACTTGGCAGTGCAGTGATCTATGGAAAAGAAGATGGTAGGTGTAACGTTAAGGAACAGGAATATAGCAGAGTGGGCCAAGGAGCGAACGATTTTAATGATATCCTCGTCGAAATCTAAAACAAGAAATGGGCTTGAGCAGGGCATGTAATGCGAAGGCATGATAACCGCTGGTCCATAAAGGTAACGGACTGGATACCAAGAGAAGACAAGCGCGGAAGGATGCGGTAGAAAGTTAGGCAGGCAGATGAGATTAAGAAGTTTGCGGCTGGCACAGGAGGGAGTTAATTGGAGGTGTACAGTAGAGGCATTTTTTCTGCTTTCGGTGTAGTGTGTATGATGATGACGATGCCAAGGGAGCATGTCGGTTGAAAATTCGGGGAGGGTGTTCTGTCTATCCCCACACACTGTGGTAACTTTAGTTTTGTGCGGGTAGGGAACGATCGCTTCGGCGATCAGTTGTGTTGCATGGACTATTTGCAGTTAAAAAATTACTCATTGAAAAACTGGATGGCACCCCTGCATTAACGAACTGCATTCAACGAAAGCTGTCGCTGCTGCACAATGCCAGGACCGGAGGAAATGATAGAATCTATGTTCCATTTTTAGCCTTTAATCGGGTTCTTACATCTCTACTTCCTTACATCGCGTCTTTGATTGAAGGCATTCAGAATCTACAGCATACATGATTCCTGCATGTTTGCAAAAAATAACCTCTGCCATTAATAAATTTAGCTCCCAAATTCCTAATGCATGCTCGTTAACATTGTTATTCCCAAAGCTCACATTAAAGCGGCTGATAAGTATAGTATCCTGTGCTCTTACATTATTCACTTCCGAGTTTATATCTTCATTGAAGGCTTCGACCGTCCCGGCACCGCGAGTAGAAATTGGTGCAGATGGATATCACTACCCTTAATTAGAACATTTATGAAGCTTCATTACAATGACAGCCACACTCGTAGAGATGCTGAATTAGTCGAATCGGCCGACAACGTTTACTACCGAAGAATCTCACACCGTGGTCTTGATGTTTGGTAAGCCACTATAAAAACTGCTAGAGGTTTATCGCAGGTAAACGGAGTAGACGTGCGAAAGCAGGTGTTCAATCTTCGATTGGAGCGGTCACTTAAGTTCCGCCTTAATGGTATAACGCAATACATTTAGCGGGTTAGTGCCCATATATGCAGAATTGGGCATTCTCTACTTAGCATTCATAAATGGCGGCGAGTTCGCATCCCATACCATTACTAGCGCAGTGGCGCAGTGCTTCAGAGATGCACCACTGCACTGGCAAGTGACTGTCACTATCACAGCCACCGGTGGGGACTGTGCCACTCATGTTGCTCTTCCCGACCAAACTCTCGCGCAGCTGGCGCGAAGCTCCTCCGAAATTACCCGAGCTTACCCCAATTACTACCTGAGCTTACCCGAGTAACCTCGGGTAGTTACTGTCCGAGTAAGCTCGAGTAAGAACTCGGGTTGCTAGGCAGCGGCACAAGATCGCATGTATATTTAGTGAACGTACGTACGTACGGCGAATTACGGTGACAAGGCTCTTGGTCGGTGTTGGTGAGCGTATAAGTGCTTTCCTGCTATCAAAAGACGAAGGTGCGTTTAATAAAATGTAGGCCCAATTTGTTGTCCTAGAATCACCAATCCCTATGGCATCCTGTCAGAACCCGATAGCTCTTTAAGCACCGAAACTAGCCAAGGCGCGCTTGATAAGGCGCACTCGGTAACAGTTGTAGCTGTCCTTGTTCCGTAGTCTGGTTCTGCTGACGGTTGAGACCGATAGTAAAAGCTATACAGATTATGTAACAACCTGGGCTACCACTACGGTCGAAACTAGCGCGCGGTCACATGGGCGGTACCGGTCATGTGGTGACAAGTGACCGAGAATCGGTGACCCTCGCAAGATCGGATGTCGACGACCTAGTGTGTTGGTGGTCTGCGCTCTGAGTCCCCCGGGAAGGCCTTCCTCCAACAGCTTTCACTAAAAAAAAACAAATCATTCCTGAACCCCCTCAAGCACCTCCACATTTTCTCCTTTGCAGCTTCTATACAGTGCGAGATATTTTTGCAGGATACGCTAAGGCCGAAGTCCTATACGCGGGGTCGACTACCGTGCAACGCCACCGCAATAGTGCGGTGTGGAAGGGGGCTGCCGTGCGCTCCGCAGACGCGTGGAAGGGGGAGGGGGGATATGTCGGCGTGCCTTGAACGGGGTCAGCTGGTCTGGAAAGATCGACGCGACGATTTCCGAGCCGCTCCGCTGCCGCCGTTCCAGCATGTGCGGCACGCCGGGTCGGCAGCGACGGCCCGCGGAGGCGACGAAGGCCGATAACGGCCGGGACTGCTCGCGGCCGCTGGCCCACAACTGCTGCCCCGCAGGGACTGGGAGGTGCGGAGGGGATCTCCTTGTCTTCTGCCACGCGGCTTGCACGTGCCCTGTCCTCCTGCTGCTGCCGCACTTTAATAGAGAGAATGCGTTTATCTTACGAGAAACAAGCAAGGACTCAACAAGGCTGACGACTGGGCGAGTTGGTACTGTTTCATTTTAAAACCAGACGGAAGACACTGTAACACAGGAGATGAGCCAGCCTCGTCTTGTGCGCTTCTCTTCTCCTGTGCTGTGCCTTCCGGCTGGTTTTAAGATGAAGCAAGGACTAAGTTGGTCGGTGCTGAGCGAACTCGTAGAGGCATATTATCTGTTGGCGGTACAGGTGCACGGAAGGTTCGGAGCAAGAAAAATTTGAAGAACTTGGGTGTCATCGTTGTTATGAGACGGACTTGAAACTAAAGGTTGAACTGTAGGAATTGTGTGCACGGGAGTGCAAAGCATTTATTTCTATCCGTGCGCCTATCCCTAGGCTGCCGAAAAACTTCACAATTGCCGGAGTTTTTTGCGGTCTGAACACTTCTGCAGATATCTACTGCACATGTTTTACGATCGGCAATTCATTGCTAGAAAGGGTAAATTTTTCCTATATTGGACGAAAAGCACACTTGTCCTGATGTTATTGAAGGGGTTGGGGGAGCGTCCCATTGCAAAGTTTGATATTTGCACCAATCTACTGGCTGTAACCGACTATCTCCAGAAGGTACTCGGATCCCACCTGTGCATTTAGGCAATTAATGGCAGGTTGAAAACAAACCGGTGCTAGCACAAAGACCGGATACTGCCAGAACTCGCAAACATTTCTGACAAGGGCGGCTCTGCTAATCACAGGTTGATCGCGCTGGAATGGTTGTCTTGAAAGGGTTCCCACTCAGCAGAATTTGCGTTCGCCGCCTAGCTGTAGCCATTATCTGAAATATGAATGCATCAATTTCTCAACTATCCTTTGGCCATCACTCAACAGCGGATGCGGATCAAGTGACAAGGCGAAGGTCACGCCTACACCACCGGAGATGCTGCCAATAGCCTCTGGATGCGAACAGGCTGCCAGAAAGAAAATAGGCTCGCAACTCACAAAACGCGAAACTTATCGAGGGCGCCTATTAATATTTCCAGTCTTGAAAAGTTAACTGCTGCTGAATGGGATGTCAGAGGGCTTAGGGATTCTAGGACGACAAATGGGGCATACATAATATTAAAGCGCCCTCGTCTTTTATTATCGCGGCTTACTAGTAATAAGGAACGTGGTGTGAGATTCTTTAGCAGAAAAGGCGTAGCCTGCAGAGTGGACTAACTCTTCACATTTAACGAGCCTGGTTATCATTTCATTGAAGTTTGATAAATGTACTAATTAGGGGAAGTGCTTGCATGCCCACCAATTTCTACTTTCTATGATGAGACGGACGAAGGCGTAAAGTCGGAAATGGATAACGTAAAAACGAAGTACACTGTGCTCATAAACCAGTTCATTGCGGCCTTTGGGAAGAAGCAGAGTAGGGGAGCACGCATTAGGAATTTGGGAGGTGGGTTTATAGATAGCATAGAAGAACTATTAGTAAACTTCGTGGAAATTTATGATCTGCAGAACATAAATGTCTGCTTCCACAAATGCGAATATTAGGAAACGCAAATAAAAGAACCGTAATTGTGGGCATAAAAATGCAATAGATATCACTTGTTCCCCGGCCTGACATTGCGCAAGACGTAAAGGCGTAGACAAGGTGAGCTTTAGCACCTGTAGGGTCGTGCAGTCTACGTTTTTGCTGATATAAAAAAGGAGCGGGGAGCGGTACAAAGGGCAAAAACGAGTTAGATTATGGAAAACTTTTGCGAGGTCATGATCTCGCTTCATAGCAAATACTCCACTTTAAGGGAGGAGGTCTACCGTAGCATACATGTAATAGAATAACCATACCAACATAATCGCGATAACCACATAGTGCAAATCCGATGTCGATTTTGTATGTTGAAACGGATCAGTGATCCCTGGAGCTATTGTGCGAGCATGTGAGCCTTATCTATGCAATAAAAATGTCATTTAGTAAGGAACACGATTGTAACCGCCTCCTTCATGATCTCAGAGCTGCTTCTGAAGCGACCGGCGCTGTGATGGCTCACACCATATTCGTAACGTCACAGTGCATCCTTCCCGGCCTTCATCTGACCTCACTGCTTACCCCGAGAGAGCTAATTATCATTAGCGTATCAAAGCCCACTACAGGTCGAATGCCTCTCCGACATCCCTCAGAATAATCCTCTCCTGTGCATGTTCAGACTGCGTTATCCTCGCAATCTTGATAACCCCATCCGCCCACCTGGCTCGCTGTTGCCCCTTGATGCGCTTACCTTTCCTTCGAATCTAATCGGTTTCCTTTAAGGACTATCAGTTGTCTCTTGTTTCAATTAGATGCCTTGCTCATGCACATTTCTTCTTGATTTCAACCGGGATGTGATTACCTTACGTTTATTCCCTGAGCCACTCTGCTCTCTTCCTCATTAAAAGGTTCACGCAACATTTTTCAGGCTCAACCTGTTTATTATATGCTTTTCGCTATACATCTCGGAACAACTGAACGAAATATGAGCTCATTTGGTTGCAGCGAGCAATTCTTCACAGAATTTTTAAAAGTTCCCCTAAACCGTGTGGAAGTCAGGCAACACTGGCGTGCTCGTGGTTCGTGAAGAGATAAACCGACAGTCACGTGCTTGCTCGCGACTGAACGTCTTAACTGCGCGTGGTGAGCATTGGGGTGGGAGCAGGAGTAAGTTATTCGTTGCTCATGCTTGGGGTGTGGAGGGGGACACAGACAACAAAGGCCTCTGTCCTTCCCTTTTCTGTTTAGCTTTTGCACGGTGTCGCCGACTACGCCACAATCTGCCACGGCCACACTCAAGTAGGCGTGCACTCTGCTCCGCACCAGCCGTGTGCGTGACAGTTTTACAGAAGACGACGGTGCTGTCGGTTTATGACGTCACTCAGGCTGCTTTAATATGGACGTCGCTGCCGAGGGAGGGGCTTAAAGCGGACAACTTCAAATCATAATTTCTAGCTCAAATTCGCGTGTAGAGCCCTACTCTTTTAAGTCCGCTTAATAACGTCGTGGCTAGAAGGTGCAACATAGGACCATGATATGTGGGGAGACCATGTCATAACACTTTTAAAGTCGCAACTCTCCTTTCGTTTTCATAGCTGGTTACTTTGTCCTCAATTTAAGTTCACCCGTGTTCGCTGACCTCCATGTTTCTGTCGCTTAGGTGAACTGTGGTAAGAGACAGCTGCTAAACTCTTTAAACGCTAAAGCGTTGAGGATCCCGTTCTGCACAAAGCACAAGATCCGGATTGTTCGTCGGCCTTGTGACCGAAAAATCACCGCAGACGCAACCTAGTGGGGCCACCGAAGTCACATGACATTGTGGCGTCATCACAACTTAAACATGAGGCAGTAAGGAAACAAATCACAGCAGCAGGTGGCAGTTAAATTAATCATTGGTCGCCAGGGATTGCCCGCGAAGAGCTACTTGGGCCTCACAAGCCTCACCAATGGCAGCACCTGCCATCACAGGGCAGTGACGCATCGCTTAACCGCTGCGACACTGCGTGAGGAGCGGTATAAGAACCCCCAGAAATCTATGAATGTATAGTCGAGAATGCCAAACTTCGCACATATGGGCATTGACCCATTAACGCTATCGAGTCATACCCTTAATGCGGAGCTATGTGTCCCCTCCAATTTTTCTATTCAGAAATACTCAAACTGCTGTTGATGACCTGAAGATAAGCGCCTAATGAACTCCATCCAATTCATATTCTTCATATCATTTCAATTTAGTGGTCCGGATCTGCGCTCCTTAGGTACCCAAAGTGGATATATTCCTTTACGACTTCCGGTGCTTCGCCGCCTATAGTTAACTCTTCCTCCCTTCGGATACTATTAAACATCACATTATTGTTATTTATATTATTTGGCGATGCAGCACATTAAATGTAACACGTCATTATTCATGGAAACCAACTTAGTCTGCTTTTAAGCACTGTATAATGCAAACCCTCTGTTCACAAAGTAAAGTGCGTAAGGCGCTGCATTCTAAGCTGTGCATTGTGGATTGTTAAGCGTTTCGAGTGTTCCAAATTTCTTTAAGGCGAAAGGAGCTCTCCTGATCATCCCTCCTTAGGGTTTCCATGGTTGCTCGGCACGGCTTCGAAGCGAACCGCTTGGACTTAAAACTTTTGAAGAATGCTGTATAGGCAAGCAAGGCTCAAGAGTGCAGTCATCAAAGGCGGTGACTCCAAACTATCTACAGTGCCATGTGCAGCTCACCGTCTCTTGTTTTATGACATCAGAACAACGAACTCACAAATACCGAATCATACTCACAGCATGAGCGTACACTATATTCCTGGCTGTGAAACATGCCTTAGGAACAAAGCTACTAGCCTCCATCGTTTGTACAAAGTCCTTGAGCGCAGCCTTGAGAACCTCGAGGAAAGAATGATGGCACGTGCATTGTGCCATCCGCACGTGCCACGAGCACATACTGCGAGAAGAAAAGGGCAATATAAAAGGAAAAAGCTGTGACGAATTATCTGTTGCTGAGGCAGGCGTCGTCCCTTTAGCGGACGTGCTTGCATCGAAGCGCGTGTTTCTTTTATTATTTAATCTCGTATCTTTTTCAACTCTCCCCTGCTTGTACGTGGCGCTGATTGCGGCTCAGCTGGAGCCAGTCGACAGGCCTGTGCACTTCCCTCTTCATTCTTCCTTCAGTTGCAACAGCAACAACAACAACAGTAGCGGCGACTGGTTCAAGTTCGAGAAGAAAAGGCGAGTGAAAGCGGCCAGGTGTGCGCAGACATGAGGAAATCCTTGCTGCCAGTCGCCAAAGCTGTACAAGAACAGCTCCGACGTCGCAACTGACTGGATGGCCATAGGATGCTCCTAAAGCGTCGTACCGCAGGCTCCGACAGCGACAGCAACATGGCCGCAAAGGCTAACGCTGGCCCGTCTTGAGGAACACGTCGGAGCGAACACCACTGCGAAGTACGCCATGAGACTTCGGTGGGGAATGCATGATTTGTTTATTAAGGCGATAGCGTTGATATTGCCGTCTTGCAAAAATTACCCGGTTTCACAGTAAGGAAATTGCCTGACTGGTCGAGAGGACTGTGACGTCATCAGCACCAACAAATTTTTAAATATAAGCACTAGAACGTTCGGGTACCTTCCATTGAAATACAATATGTGGTTGCAATAGCCCGTCCTATTCTTCCACTTAAATCGACGCACTGAATCCCACTTATTCACTTAATCTACCCACAAAGCATCAATAATTCACCTTAATCCATCCACCATAATCCGCTCACTATAATTCCCAGCAAGCCATCTTAATCTACTTTCTTGAGTGGGCCTACTTGAAAAACTCTGGGGAGTCTTTTGGAATATTTCGGATTGGGCAAAGTTTCAAATGCTGTCGCATTTTCTTCATTAATAACGAATTTCAGTAGGCTCCAGTTTTTGGCTCTAGTGTCGTTACCTGAATGTAATTTTTATATAACGATCTTTGTGTAAATGTTTGCCGGTTTATTAATGTAGTGTGTTACATAAAGTGAGCATTCCTGTGTCCTTCATGCGGTTCCGGTTTACTCTGCTGATGCTCGCAAATAAACGTGATGCCGCTGCTCTATCATCTATAAATGACAGAGAAAATCATCACAGCCTCTTAATTTACTTTCCATCAGCACAGGCTAAAAAACCAGTATAACAATACGCTGAGACAATCAGCGGAGGAACATATTTGGAAATGGGATTGCAGAAAGACGACTGGACTTGTTACAATCAACATGTGCACTAAAAGGCCCGAAAGCACACTTTCGAAATAGAGTCCTCATAGGACGGTTACCACTGAGTAGCGCGGGATACAGCAAAAACTCTTTCCTGCTGAGTATAATATTCTTCAGTCGTCATTATATCTCTTATTCCCTGCTGAAGTGCAGCGACGTGCCTGTGCTGTCCCTCGTTATGCAACTCTATTTGGACTTCTCAGTGTGGTGCGTTGTCATTGCGGCCTGCTGTGACACAGCATGGGAACCATTCGGCCTGGCTGATTGAGATAACATGTGTAACGCCAGTGAGCACTTGCCAAACGCCATGGGACAATCTGCGTTCCAGCTGCTGTGCTGCTACGTCACTGTGATCTGATTTAGTAGGTGCTTACGTGTTATGTGTCCTTGACTAATTTTCTTTTGGAAGGCGCGATCTATGCAAGGCTTTTTGGAAGCGGTGACTGTTGTCGTGGGAGATTCCTGCCTGAGGAGATAACCCTGGCTCCCACAATGATTGCCATTTTCCGGCCCACTGTCATCCATCTGTCATATTTTTCAACACGATGAGCACAGGGGACAGAGAGGAAAAACGCACGATCAGACTGTGAACGCGCAGCTTATCTGAGCAGGCACACATAAAATAAGAGCTTCTAATTTTTGGTTAGTTTACTTAAGTTCTGGGAGCGGTGTCTAGAAGAAATTACTTAGGTTACAAGGTCAGAGTCACGTGACCATCCGGTTGATACACGTTGCCGTTCGACAAATTGAAGCGACAGCGTAGTTGGTGTCCCTATAACAGCTGTCGCTGTAAAGCGCTCAGCTGTTGCCTGTTCTTGGCTAAGCGCGTACCCGCGCCTCTCGTGGAGCTGGCTGTCACTCCACACTTCAACAGCATCTAAATGGGGTCTGCCACATTTAAATTATCGACGGACGATTTACGCTATATGCAAGTTTATAACCTGCCAGGCAGGTCATGCAGTTTATTGCCACTGCTACTCCTTCTGCGGAGGCCGTGTAATTGCACTAGCAATTGTGCGCACAACGTGCATACTGGAAAACACACATAGCTAAAGCTCAGCGAGCGTAGTCCTCTGCAGGGAAAGTGATAAACTCCCAATCAGGAAGGCTGTCGTGTAGGCCGACATGATCTCTCCACTGCTCTTCACAGCGCATTAACAGGATGTAATCCCAGAATTGGTACGGGGACATGTAAGAATGAATGTTAATAAAGAAAATCTCAGTTGTCTCCAGTTTGCGGAGTACAGCACATCGCGAAGGGGGTGAATTGCAGAGTGTGATTGAAGCCCTAGACATCCACAGCAGAAAGCTGGGTCTAAAACTTTTTACGTAAAACACTGAACTAATTTCAACTGTTTTCGAAGGCTACAGCATTTCATCCTATGCAACAAACCATTAGAAGCGGTTAGTGAATTCATTACTCAGGGCAGGAATTGGCTGCAGAAATAAGTAGGAATAGTAAAACTGGGCGGAGTTACTTTTGGATTGTAAGATGCTTTAAGTCATGAATAGCAACTCACCTCTACAAAGGTACCTCTTCAAAGGAAGAGGTACGGTACCTCTTCAAAGGAAAGAATGTAATAGTTTGTCCCACCAGTGCTCACTTAGGAAGAATAAACTTGTGAGCTGAAGAAAACGCTACAAATAGAGTTTCATACATCGGAGACCTTAATAAACAGGAAGAAGGCGGAGTGAACATGAGAACAAGGTGGACGTAATTATATCCTATTTGAGATCAAGCGGAAATGGGCAAGTGCTGTGCATGTAATGTGAAGGTATGATAATGTATGATGTTTAATTGTAAGGCGCTGGACGCGAAGAGAAAGCAAGTGTAGCATGGGGCGGCAGAAAGCCCGGTGGGAGGATATGATTAGAAAGTCGGTGGGGCTACGGTGTGTACGGCTAGCGCAGGAACGCGTTAATTGGAGGGGCATGGGAGATGTCTTTGTTCTCCTGCTGTGAACACAATTACGAGGATGAGAGTGAATACGATGATGGTGTAGGATAGTTAAGCAGGGTTTTTGCAGGCTTCCGAGCGAGCAGGAGGGCTTAAACAGAAACAACACATCTTGAAAGTATCGAGCTCGACATACTTGATAGACATAGAGGAAATAAGGAAATTAATCACTGCTGATCAGGCGATGAAATGAAGTGAATGAAAGAAAGCATTTTGCAATCTTTAGTGCACGGAGGAAGCCTGACAGCAGCACAACCAGATATCAGATATTTATAACAAGACAGGGGACAATGCCGTCAGCAACCAGGATGGCAATCCGGATTAACAAATTTAGACTGCGTACGTGAGAAAAATTCACGAATCGTAGAACAGTTGCGCAGCTACAATGAGGTAGGTAACCTTTAATCTTGCTTCTAATGCAGAGGTAGAAAGTGGCAGGTTGAGGAGCAGGCAAATGCAGATGTTTTGAAGAGCAACGGAGATATTCTCTCAGAAAAACTAGAGGATGTCTCTGTTATGAATTGTAGAAAGGCTGCTGCTTTATTACCCTCAGAAACAAGCATTCCAATTTGTTTCAGTTTGATTACTTGATAGTTGTTTTCATAACCTGTAAGCAGGCGTCGCTCGATTGCTGATTCCCACTCCCAAGCTCAGCTTGCTGAATTGCAGACGGGAAAACGATTTTCGCTAATAAGACTAAAGTAATATTTGTGTGATTATTATTTGTAGTATCGCAAACTAGGCTACAGAGAAGTGAGTACGGTATAGCCGGCTCTACTACGTAGCGTTAATTGGTTGCAAAAATTTACCTTATCCTTTTGCACTTGCTGCAAATCAAGCACTGCAGAACACGGTGTGGAAGAACCATACATAAATGCGCTAAAACTAGACCTGGTAACGATTTTGATGGGTGCAAAAATCAGGCTGCGGCTAAAGAAACTGATGGCCCAGATGTCCTCCGGCTGATCAACTTCCGATACTGTCAGTATTTGAAGTGGTGCTGGGGTAGACTCGACCACGTTTCAGCGCCAAGCCTACGGAATCTGGACGAGAAGTACTCGTTTTCACGACTGCACCACGTTCCGCATGGCGCTAAGCACTCATAATAACCGCGGGTATATTATATGTTCAGTACATGCCATTGATTGTCTAAGGCTATCAGAAATAGTTGGTGTGAGCGCAGTATCAATTTAAATGTCAGATTTTGCAGGGAAGAGTCAGCCACGATGACCACCATTTTCGCTCAGAAGGTATATAGCCAACATTTATTCGCTTTCTTCTTTTTATGAGGTGGATATTATGTTGCACTCGAGTTTAATGTACGCGAACATGCTTCTGTCGATGTATACATGGGGTACTGGGTGCTACTTCAAGCTCTGCTAGGCAGCTTTTTCCCAGTGTCCGCTCTTCTCACTGTAATGGGTGTTAGAGAAATAAACTTTCAATCTCAAAGTCTCTCGGGACTATCTGTGTTCCTCAGAATAATAAGTTTGAAATACCGCCAATGAGTTAGGCGGTGACCGCTACTAGCGGCCAACAGATGACTATAGTTGCTGATGTCCAAAAAAGTTGAGCATGCTTTTTCTTGCGTTTATCATCTGCTTGAAATGCGGGGCGAATATTCCAAAGAGCGTGACGGTGACATGCGGAGAGGCTCCCGGGTCCGGAAACACATCGCAACGCTTTTACTCCGCGCTGGAGTTACAGTTAACCGCTAGCACCAATAGCACAGTAGATGGCGCCCATCTATACGAGGAAGAGTGAGCGTCATTTCCTATGATGCGAACGGTGCATCTGCACGCTCTGCAAGTGGAGATAATGCGGTAAAAGCTCAGCGTTTCCGTTCCATTTTACTGCAAGATCGGTCTGAATTACAGAATTATAAGGTCGCCTTCGCAGTTAACTGAAACTACAGTGCGGGGCGCCGCCGTGGCTGAGTGGTTATGGCGCTCGGCTGCTGGCCCGAAAGACGCGGGTTCGATCCCGGCCGCGGCGGTCGAGTTTCGATGGAGGCGAAATTCTAGAGGCCCGTGTGCTGTGTGATGTCAGTGCACGTTAAAGAACCCCAGGTGGTCGAAATTTCCGGAGCCCTCCACTACGGCGTCCCTCATAGCCTGAGTCGCTTTGGGACGTTAAACCACCATAAGCCATAAACCAAACCAAACTACAGTGCTCAGCTGGTCACGGAAGATAGGACGACATATAATAACAGTGTTGCATTTGCATCAACGTTAATGCGAAAGCATTCGAAGCCCCAAGGGTTCATATTGCAGCGTCTGTCACAACCCTGTCATTGTGTCTGTAGGAAAGTGACGTCACCAGACGGGAGCATTCCCATTGTCTGGAGGAAACGAGGTCGCCAGACTGGAAGTGACGCCACTTGCTGTAAAGGAATCAGCATGTGCTAATGCTATTGCATTGCCTGCACATAGTAGTATTAGGTGTCCATGTGTCATTCCTTTCGCTATCTAGATAGATATCGCCTGCTTGCAAAGCGGTTGCAAAGAGGGCAACTTTTAGGCCGCATTTCCGAAAGAAAAGCGGCATACGGAAACGTTGGCTTTAATGGTCTGCATTTTGGAAACCAGGATGCTCATTCGAGGGCGCCGCACAACTTCCTCGCTTCCTACTTCGAAGAGCAAATGATAAGGCGCGGGACTGCAGTGCTGGGAGGACACAAAGCTTTCTTTAAAAACTTGTATGGGAGCCGCACAACGGCCTACGTTTCAGGAACGTTGTGAGAGAAGGTGACAAAATCTCCCCACTGTTGTTCAGAGTTGTTCACTGCATGTTTACAGGACTTACTTAGATGTCTGCATGTGGGCAAACTACTCATAGGAATTAATAAAGAACATCTTTTTTTTCTGATTTCCTGATGATATTGGCATGCTGACTATGACTAGACCGGAATTCAAGCACATGGCTAAAGACCCAAATACCAAAATCTTGTTGATCGGATTTCAAATTTCAAATAACTGAAAATAAGTTTGTGCAGTGTTCAACATTGTCGGAAGATAGCAGTTTACATGCACTGGGGTGTTGCAAGTGATATGGAAGCGCTTTAGCGGTCAAAATGAGATTCAACGAGTATGATGATGACCAGCTGAGGTTTCAGCTTTGTTTTAATCAATGCGACTGCACGCAGACAACCAACCTTGCACGAACATTCAGTGTGCTTTGTTCTTGATGAGCGCTGCCTGCATCGATATTCAGTTTTACAGTTTCTCTGCACGAGGCACTTTACTTGCCCACCTTGCCAGTTTTGATGCCCATCGCGACTTCCTACCAACCCAATTTACACCAACCTCTAGACCGTCTTCTCCATTATGAAGTCTGCACCAACCTCGTGTGCTTCCTTCCGTACCGGGCATAGAAAAGAAGGCTGATTTATCGTCGAGCAGCACTAAAACAGACCACTCTAGAAATTTTGCATGAGAAACACGGACACCGACTGCACGTATACACCGATGGCTCAGTGACCCCTTCCAGTTCCTCGGGCTCCGTAGTCATCCCCGAAAAGATCATAGTTAAGAAAGTGAAAACATCACATCGGACTTCATCGGCTGGTGCAGAACTTACTGCTGTTCGTGTCGCCATTGAGCGTATCAGTGAAGAAACACCTCAGCAATGGTCTGTTTTCACTGAGTCAAAGGCAGCCCTCTAAGCGTTACAATATGCTCTTCGTCATGGATCCATGAACAACTTGTCGCGGAAATCAGAGAGCTCCACCACGCAGCCATCAACAAAGGGCACGATATTGTTTACCAATGGCTGCTCGGGACACAGCGGCATCGCAGGCAACCACCGCGCGGACGAGGCCGCGTCAACTGCTCACCATGAGGGCGATTGTGTGTCCATCCGCATCTCGAAAGCCGACGCAGCGGGTCGGCTTAGACCACTGTCGCGGGACATCACGCTTGCAGCGCGGAATATAGGCCAATTCTCGAATTCGCGTTTAAAAAACCTTGGACCCCGATCTGAAGCTTCCACTTCCATCCAGCCTACCACGACGTGAAGCAACTTTGTTGTGTCGCTTGTGGCTTGGTGCAGCTTTCACCAAGCACTGCTCCTTCTTAATAGGAATGGCTGACAGCCCTGCATGTGCCATATGCGAGTGTGATGAGCCTATAGCCCACATTCTTTGTTAATGCCCTGCCTACAGCGCCGAAAGACAGTCTCTCTGCCGTGCACTGGAGCATCTAGACCTGGGCCCACTGACGAAAACGAAGATTCCCGGCCACTGGCAGCGGCGGTCGTCGGCGGTGAAGGCCTCCAAGGCACTGCTCCGCTTTTTGAGGACTTCTGGCCTGCACGACAGGCTTTGACTTTACTGAACGGTGTGACTTCGCATAGTGACTAATTTCCTGCAACCCTCTTTTCTCCTTCACCTTTTTCTCCCCTCACTCCTTTCCCCCTGTGCAGGGTAGCAAACCGGCTATTTTTCTGGTTAACCCCCCTGTATCTCCTCCTCCTCCTCCTCCTCCTCTTTGCCAGTATCCTGCATACAAAAAAAACAACCTATTTTTATTCTTTTCAGCAACACGTACACTGAAAATGTGTAAGTTGAGAGTGGTTGGCATTTGACGTTGGTGCTGATAAGAAGTAGAAGTACAACATGCATGGTAGCCGTGGGATCCTTGCGCAGTTACACTCTACTTAGATATAAATACATTCTACTACAGTTAAAGATATGGCAGGAGGGGAAAGCGTCGCTTCTTTTGACCTCCTTTATTATACTTGTTTGTTTTTTAAATTTATTTCCTATTGCACCCAGTTTCTCTTGACGGTTCCGGCAAAAAGACCTTTACGCATTCGTTGGCAGTGCAGGAGTAAGCAGGGGCTGGCTTGGGTTCCGTGCTGGAAACAATATTTGCATCAATAAAGTCTCAGGCCTTCGTTCTGAAATGCTTGAATATGTAAGACCTGAAGCGTTATTTTCCGGGCTTCGACTTGGATGTCGCAGAAGATACGCGCATTTAAATTTCGGAAGAGGCAAATATATCGCAACATGTGATCGAAGGCCTTGTAAAGGCTGTTATGTGATGGCGCTAGTTTTACGTATAAGAACTGCAGTAGTCAGCAAGAAGTGAAATCAAAATATTATAACAATTATTTTCTTGACATCAGTATACAGACCGGGAAAAAAGGCATCAGGCTGGTCAATAGCATTAAAAGCTCAAAAGACGATTTTTTTATAGCTCTTTCACGTGGCAGCCTGAATGCATATGGATTTTACGCTTTATTGTGTTGAGAGCTTCGGCTGATTTGTCATGGCTGATTTATCAGTTTTTAATGGCCGAAGATCAGGGTTAATGTAATCGTCCGAGACTGATATAGTAGATATAGCCAGGCATGCATTCCCACATCTGGTGCTATTAGATATGTCGCAATGGCAGTTAACTAGGTTGCCTCCCCCCCCCCCCCCCCCCCTCCTCCAAGGAACGTACCAGTGCGCTAACACCACGTTTTTGGTTTCCTTGTTATGCCGAACTCACCAACCCACTTAGTCGTCTTTGAAAGCGATTCTAGACCTTGTCTATTCATCGTAACGTGCTCGCTACCTTTTCCAGTGCATAGATCACATATATCCACCCTTAACTGATACACTGGAAAGTTCTTGCAAAGAATTAGGAGCATTCAATACTGAAATCCTCAAAGCACGTTCACAAACTTCCGAATGAGACGTCCGCGTGTTGTACAATATAAGTGCGCGGTAAAGAAATTCGGGTGGCCTAAATTAATCATGCGTTCTCTACTACAGCATCCCTCATAGACCGTGAGCAGCTTCATGAAGATAAACCCACACGGGGCACAATGAACATGTTATTTATTCGAACGTAATGTATTTGTACAAAGTGCATATTTCCCCCTACCCCTATCCTTTCTTGCTATCGCTCCCTCCTTTCTTTCCTTCTCCCTGTCCTCTAAATGTCCTTTTATTCCCGCTAGCCGCAGCTCGGGTGCTTTATGATTCGAAGGCTGATGCCGAGGCTAGCAATATATTTTCCTCGCATTTGTTATTTTATTAATAAACAGCCACTAACGACATACCGAGCTCATGACGCTGCCTCATGACTAGGCTGACATGTTTGTGAACAAGGCTCCTGTGGGGGAGCCGAAACGTCATCCCATCTTTTCTTTTGGTCGGCGCCTTCTTCTTTCGTCATGCCTCCAGGTGCCACGGCACCCGACTTCTGGTCACAAGGGAGTGGGTCTATGTTCGGACAACAAAAACCGCTTTTCACTGCGAGATGCGAAAAGGCGCCTGTATTTATGTTTAGTACATGTTGAAACCACCGCAAGGAAATGTAAGTTTGCACAAGGTTCTACTTTGCCACGTAACTTGTGCATTTAGTGCACGAAATCCACGGACTTTTAATTTCAATCTTTTTGTTTGTGCGTGTTGTAGACCCTTGCATCTTTCGGTTCCCTGTCTCAGCTGAAAGGCTTGCTAAAGGTTGACAGTGTCAGTATTTTTATCCGACGTGCATTGCCCTAGTGGTTGCGCGCAGAAAGAATGGACGAACCGTTGAGTTTGACGTTCCAAAGAAGCACGAGCGAACGTGCTGGGCTCCGAAGCTGGGCTGAAAGTCATTTCTCCATCTATTCCGCCGCATCCTCGAAGTAATATCTCTATATCGGAAGCCACCATTTTTTCTGCTTCGCGCTAGCGATTGCGAGTGGCCAGTTCTGAATTTAAACTTGTGACTGGAACTTCGCTAATGAGAATTTATTCAGGCAGTGGGTTTATGGCTGGCAAGAGCGCGCTACAACCTTCAAACGTACATTTGCAGACCACAAACGGTGGTCAATGCTGGTCACTAAGCGGCTATGTGTTCGTGATCGTTGACGGTTGCGGCAGTACAGCCTCGTCCGCAGCGTAGTCCTTGCCATTTTCGTGCCTGAACATTTCATATAATTTCATTTCAATGAACTTCTGGAGCAACACGTTCAAGAGTTTGAATACGATGCATTGTCAAAACTTTGCACGATGTAGAATGCTTTGATATTTGTATCTCTCGTCTGTATGCACAGTGACTCGCTGCATTGCAGTGGTGTTTTGCTCATCCCGAAGGCTCATACCATGACCGCACAGGTCTGTAGTAGAAGAATGCTCTCTCGGTGGTGTCAGCCGAATGTGCTCGTAGCGCTTCTTTTCCTGGGTCCTCGTGTTTTCCGCGCTACGTTTCGAAAAATGTAAATGCTCCAACTCGCCCAGTTTAGCATGCTTGTGGTCGTAGCTCTGTGGGCTATATCCTGTGCACGGATGGACAAATACAGAGGTGACCTCTGCCCAAAAGTCCATGATGGCGTGTAGCAGTAAGAAAAACTTGTGGCGCGAACCACGCACCCTGGACAAACAACTCCCGTGGTGTTGCGCGATGCTCGCCAGCCCTTGAAGCAATAAAAAGCAAGGCAGAAATGAAGAAACACTCATCGAGGAGCGCAATACGTATGCAGATACGAAGAATCGAAATGGTCAGATTAAACTTAATGTTCCGGTATTCTGCACGGATCAAAGAGCGGTCTTGAAACGAGCGCAGAGAGATGAAGTAATCGTCAAGGACGTCAGTGTTCAGAGGTGTGCGGCGAAATAGCAGTACACCCAGACCGCGTGTGCTCATTTTGCTTCCTAAGTGCCCGAAGTAGACGCCGCAGCTGATACTGAGGCGCAAGAAACGAAGCGTGTCTCGATATAAGGCACGGCGGTAAAAGCTAGGGGCAGCCTGCTAACAGCAGGCGCTTTTTCAGGCGAAGAATTAGGACACCTGGGGCCGTATTTTATAAGCTGTACATTTAGAGTTGTACATTTCGTGTTCATTCGTTGCTCTCTCGGTGGCCACTCAGATATACCCGCGTCTTTGAAGCGTCTGTGGCAAGCGACCCGGTCATTGAGTGATTGGCAACCAGGCCTCACCATTTGCTCAAAATCGAATGCAATATGCAGCCGATTGTGAGGTGTATTGCAGCGCTCTGTGAACAGCAGGAGACTGGACCTGACCACTGGCTGGCATTGGCTGTAATATGCAGCTAATGCTGAGATCCAGTCCGCAACCACTGAAAGGCCGGGTCGATTGCCTCAGATGCATGCAAGCCGCGTGTATATATTAGTTCCCACTGAAAGAGGGGCGAATGGGCGCGAAATGAACAACGGAAAATACTTTAAAAGAGTTAGTTGTTGGGCTAGCTGGATTTGTGACCGTTATACATATATTTAGCGCTCGTGTTTGCCTCTGTTATGTGTCCCTGTCCAGGTTGCGCTACAAATATTCATAATTTGTCCCAAATCCAACTAGCACAACAACTAACTCTTTTAAAGCATATTTCTTGTACATAGCGCTCCTCTTTCTTTGTGTCTTCAAGAGAACTTCAGGACGTCAACCTGCTCCTGACTAACATCTGCCAGAGACCCGCCGTGCAAGGTATCTTGGTTTCTGCCTCAGGAAGTGCATTACACATCTGGAAGTAAGTGTCCTGTTTGGTCTTATTTCACCATCGAGGGGACACGTGAAAAGAGTGCTGAAAATTACGGTCTGAACTGTGGCGGCAAGTGCGTTTATACTTTGACTGCATCAAGATTTCTACCTGTGCTCAGTGCTCAGAATTGTTAGCAGAAAGGAGATTCTTCTCCTTGAAACGTGAAGCTGCACGCTTAAACGAATTCTGGTGGGACCACAACCTACGATGGATTCTTGGAGCCTTGGGGAAGCCGAACAAGAATGAACACAGAAGGGGAGGCCTAATTGTCATGGGCGGTGCTTCCATTCCTAACAATATTTCAAGCCTTCTTGAGAAGGGTCCCCAGCTCGGGCTGGAGCCTTCTGTTTCTCCCCACGAGCTCACAGCCTTGAATCGGAGGATAGCGAAGAAGGCTCCTAAAGAGGACCAGGAACGGTGTCTCTTGGAAGGTCTAGACTGCCTTGCAAAGAATGTAAAAGAGACTGGACCTTATGGTGCTGTGGATCGTTTGCCGAAGATGGCGAAATTCTTTAAGCAAAATGACCTCGGTCTTTTGCAGGCAGATAAGATGGGAGGCTTTGTTGCTTTGCCAAGGTCCATGCACAATGAAAAAGCTACATTGGCCGTTAACAAGAACTTCAATTATGTGAAAAAGTGGTAAACTAGAATTAAGACTAAAGCAGTCGAGTTTTGCAAGCGTTTAGATCTTCGGAGGCTTGGAAGAGATATAAATGTTAGTGAAAGTGGTGCGTTGCATGTTTTCTTTAGCGTTAAGACACACAAACTGTATACTCCGATTCGTACCATTGTGAACGAAGGTGCCACGTGGCAGCACTGTGGTAGTAAATATCTTTTAAAATTTTTGAATAACCTCGATATAAGTGACCCCTTTCTGGTAGAGAATTCAACTGACATTGTTAGTTTATTTCAATTTCACAGTGAGGTAGAAATAGCGCTCGTGTTTGTCTCTGTTCCTTGTGTCCCTGTTCTGGTTGCGCTAAAGGTATGTATGATTTGGACAACGGAAAATGAACAGCTTTTAGAATACGATTTTCATAGAAGTACTAAGCAGTTTCTAGGGTCACAATTCAAAAACAAATTACCTTATAGTAGATGGGACATATTAACTGCGTTCTTGCCAGCAAACTAACGTATATATGTTTGCCGGCTAGCAAGCCCGGTGCGTCCGGAATACTGCTGAACTACACCAGGCTTCAAAAGCCGGATGCTAGTGCTTGGGGGTGAAAAACTACCGAGCTTGGTACGCAACAGACTCATTAAACGACATTGAAGATCTCGTATGTCGCACCCAAAAGAGACAGACGTGCATCGTATGCCAAAACTAGTGTGTGGGCCTCACTTTCATGGCACGGAGGTTGATTTAGAAGCCTTGCATGCCGTCACTCCTGGCCTATGTGCATATATCGGTGCGTGACAAAACACACTTTCCTTTGGCCAGTTAGGACTAGGCACATGTGGTACCAGCAAAAGTATTGTCAGCACGACCTGCGCCTGTACAGCCCAGGAAGACCCCATGTATGACAACTGCACAAGGTAGCAAGTGCGCTCTATGTTGTTATGCTCAGGCTTGCTAACCTGACACTGAGAGATTGCTTTCCTTCGGGGAAGACGACAAGGACTGCTGTGCCCGGTGGCGCATTCCATCTGCTCAGGTTGCGCAATACAAAGAGCGTCGATACACCAAATACAAATGTCCACCTCCCCCCAGACATCTTAGTTCATGCAAAGGGGAAATGGAGTGAATGAATATTGTGAAGCAACATTTATGTACAGGATAACACTTTCCTGGCGAAGGTCTCCAATATGGATCTGATTGATGATCTAGTATAATCTTACTTGCGAGAACTTTTTCAAGGAGATAAGCCAAGGGAGAATGCACACCTACGGAAGAATTCTTTGAAACTTGTATAATCAAGAAGCATCGTTGAAATGGCATAAAAGAATAGCCGCTAAGCCCTCCACCTGGAGTCCTTCACTTGTACCAAAAAGCCGTCATTCCTCACTTTGCTTACCCGGTGCGGTGGCTCCTCGGCGGTGGCTCCGGTTGCTCCTAAGGCGCTCGGCTACTGATCCGGAGTACCCGGGTTCGAACCGGACCGCGGCGGCCGCCTTTCGATGGGGGCGAAATGCAAAAGGCATCCGTGTGCTCTGCGATGTCAGTGCACGTTAAAGATCTCGAGCTGGTAGAAATTATACCGGAGGCCTCCACTACGGCACTTCTTTCTTCCTTCTTTCACACCCACCTTCCTCCCTTCCTTTACGGTGCGATTCCAGTGTTCACCGATATATGAGAGACAGTTACTGCGCCATTTCCTTTCCTCCAAAATCAATTTTCCTCATTTTGTTGCCACTCATAAAGATGGAACAATCCGAAGTTTGTATGCCAGTAATTATGTTCACCTTGTTAAGGATAAGCGAACTAATTTGATACCATTTCGTTACAGCGGTTTTATCATTATATCTGCAACAAGTGAAATTTCAGAATTTCTGAAGAGAAACTAGGTTCTTTACCTTAAAGACGTTACTCAGTTACACACGTTTAGACTGGGCACGAGTTAACCATTATTATGAACGACCTAAGAACAATTTGAACGACCTATCACAAGCCGACGCGTCAAAAGACCCGCCCACCTGACCAAAGTTTACATAAAAAAAAAAACCGCGTCGACAAGGTTCCGCGACAACGTCGATGCCTCCTTCCGGTTTTCCCCCTCTGGTGCCGTCGGCCACCGGAGACCGCGTTTTCTCGCGGCCGCGATGCCAGCGTTCCATAGCCCCTCTACAAAACCGCCGCTGGCGCAAGCAGCCGTCGGCACGTTCCCTCGCTAAACTCTGCGTCCTCAATTCGACGCAGCGCTGCCAAGACTGCCGCTCTGCACGCTTTACTCAGAAGGGTGAATAAGATCCATCGCCACGCTACTGCGTCGCCTGGAATTTCCCTCATATCAGCGATTCTTGTTCTTTTCACCGAATGCGGAATTTGGAGTCCTGGTTTCTGCAAATATCTCTTTGCTTCACGCAGTGCCGCTCGCGCAATGTAAGTCTTAGAGATACGAAGATGCCCGAAAATCTCGGTCTATATCAATCCGTGTTGGATTCGGAGAAGCTCGGCGGGGTCTTGGCTCTGCTCTTGCTGCACGGAACTAGTGAGTGGAACGTTATAATTCAGAGCCTGATGTGACGGCGATAACGACTCTACAGGCCTAGTATAGGGGCAAACGAGGTTACAGGTCTTTGCCTCCTCTCTCAGAAGCGAGGAGAGCTCTGCCACAGACTCACACACACAGGCACAGTCACGCACAGTGCAACTCTCTCCTTTTCGTTAACTCCTTTTGTGGCTTCGCTCCCCTGGTGCCGAAGGCGGCGTTATTGGCTGGGCGCTGTTCACTGAATGCGAGGAGAGGGAGCGGCTTAACACGACACGCGTTCGCTCAAAAGGTTCGCACGAGTGACGCCACCGGAAGGCGAATTAGCGAGGTCCCCTCAGGCCGGAATGCGGTGCCTTTGACGCAAGCTCTCCGCAGCGGGGCGGTGTATGGGGACGTGCGGGGCGCTGTTGACGCCACGACCTCCCGCCTGTTGTTTGCTAAGCCTGCGGCTGAAAGGTCTTTGTGCGCTCCTTTTATTCATCGAGATACACGCGTATTAGTCAGGTAATATAGACGCACGTTAGGCTTTTGCGGATGCCCATGACGCAATTCGGCGCAGACATTCCAGCGACTAGGTGACGGCTTTCCTCGCCCCGGTAAAGAGACGAGAATAAAGCAAAGTTTGGAGGAGAAATCGCCACCTATGTAGCCTTAGGGATTCTTGGTGCTATTCTTAACTGCGCCAGCGGTCTCATATCAGGAGAGCGTCTGTCCATGACACAGCCTGGAAACAAACACAACGCGAACCGAACATGTGTGGTGAAACCGTTTTTTTTTTTGTCGAGGTTTTCCCACAACGCGCTCCACGACAGGTAATGTAACAGAACACTCAGGCTGGGCTTGAGAGTACAGATTCAGAATGGTGGAACATGACTGCGCATATTAGCGTGCGTCGTGTGTCGTGTACAACATTCTCATTCATGGCGACAGAAGATTTATCGGTGACTTAGTCGATGTGGTGAATGGTGAAGAGCCCATCGTTTTACCAGTTGCTAGATTACTCGTGAAACTGGAGTATCAAAATTTGACTCTATGTTTTGCCCGAAACTACATGGTTATTAGGCTGGCAGGCCATTTGGTGTATTGAGAGTAACTGCTCGGCGCCGTACGAGACAGGAATGTAGTGGAACAAGACTTAACAGGTCGCCACCAGTAGCTAGTGGGCCTGGTCACAGGGAGCGCCATTGTTTATTTACCTCCGCCGCAGAGATAATATACCTACTTGGTCCAGGTAGAAAAGAGCTGTCGTGCATTCTTGCACACCATCTCAGCATTCTTGTTAGCTGGGTGGGAAGACATTACCATGAAGACTCCTGATGGTCGGTCTTTAATCTGTGAGGAATATGCATGGATTAGTAACCTTGCAGGAGTGATCGTTAATGAAATGTTAATGAAATTTACATATAGATTTTGCAATGAAATTTAACCCGTTAACGCACAAACTAGATAGGAATGAAAGAAAAAACCAACTAGCGTTTCATACTGGTACCCGCCGCGGTGGCTCAGTGGTTAGGGCGCTCGGCTCCTGATCCGGAGTTCCCGGGTTCGAACCCTACCGCGGCGGCTGCGTTTTTATGGAGGCAAAACGCTAAGGCACCCGTGTGTTGTGAGATGTCAGTGCACGTTAAAGATACCCAAGGGGTCGAAATTATTCCGGAGCCATCCACTACGGCACCTCTTTGTTCCTTTCTTCTTTCACTCCCTCCTTTATCCCTTCCCTGACGGCGTGGTTCAGGTGTCCGCCGATATATGGGACAGATATTGCGCCATTTCCTTTCCCAAAAACCAATTATTATTACTATTAATCATACTGACTTTATCGGCATTCAATTCCCATTGTTCAAGTTTTAGTGCGCTAACACTTATAATATGCATTCACCGTATTTAGCCGTTGTGTGTTTGAAGCCTGCTGAGGTGTAATGGATGTTACTTCTGAGCAAGTCAGGGACTTTGGGTTTCCGTCCTATATATATATATATATATGACTCGACGCCTCGATCGGAGGACCGATCTTCCTTTAACGAAGCGTACACTTCACTACATACATTCTAAAGCAAAGCACGCCATGCATCACCGTGTCAGCTGGTAGGTCGGTTAATCGCGGGAGGCTGCTGGGGAAAGAGAGAGAGAAAAGTGTTTATTATTGGCTATGTATAAATCCCCAATGGGTGGGCTCCCTTTCCCGGGCTCCAATGGAGATTGCCCGCAGCTCTGCTCTGTCCGCAAGGTAGGCCTGGGCGGCAGGGTCATCGCTGGCCAGGATCTACAGCAACTTGGGTCGCAACCCATGCCAAGGAACTCAAGCCCCACCGATGGCAGCATATTCCATAGAAGGGCAGTTGTGTGCACCATTGTGCAAGCTTAGGAGTGGTGTGAGGACTTCCAGGTATCTATGAATGTAAAAGATAGAATGACCAACATGGAAATTAACCCATTATCGCAAAATATTGATCTGTATACTGGAAACGAAGTGAGAACGAAATTTCTAGCTCACCTAACTTAAATTTGACCTAACTACGCAAATTGACCATACATTTTGTGTCAGCAATATTGAAACCTGAAAAATCGGTCTATTGCAAAGTCGAGACAGGTGAAATTTGGACCATCTTGTGCAGCCCTTCACAGTCCGGTGGAAGATGAACTCGAAGGCGTTTATTCATTACGAAGGCCGTAGGCAGAGTTTTTGCTTAGAGGTGCAGATCGCGTTTGTAGGAACAGGAAAGTATCTCGCCATTGCAGTTCAGACAGTTTCGAGCTTTTATATGGGGATGTCAATATTTTCGGGACACTTTGTTCATCGTTTTGTTACGCGTGTTATTTTCAACTATTGCGAGCAGTATACGTAGACTGCTGTTGCCTTTCGCCCCTTTGTTCACCGTGCTCATTGCTGCGATGTTCACCGACCGAAGCCTTTTGAAATGTATAAAGTAATTAGGGTCATTACTCTCACTGTTACTCGTTCAGCAGCCTACAGTCGCAACGGGCGAGATGGATATCTTTAAAGCATAAACAGGAACATGGGGATTGAGCGGAAAGTCGCACAAGACTAGGCAGGACTTTGACTCAAGGACTTGGCTTCGTGCAGGCAAATTGGGTCATTTTTATTGAGGATTATATAGGTCTCTCCATGAGAGCAAGAAATGCACAGAAATGAACAGAAATCGGTCCAGTGCCTTTTCCAAGCGAGCGTTCGTGTTCCCTCAAGCTTTTCATTCACTGAGCGTTGAACTAAGCGAATGAGCTCAGTGACATTAAAGGCGTCAACTAACTAGCGATGAATCCAGTGTCGACTCGCCTATTTTAATCCTCTTAAAACACGTGCTCCCGTTGTTTGTAGAGTAACTAGAAGAGCTTTCAGTGTTTCAGTGAGGCGGACAAAACACTCAGTTGCAGTTGTAGAGTTTGAGTGACGAAACGCCGCTAGGTGTGAGAGACATGCAGAGCGCGAAGGGCGTCCAAAGCGATCAGCAGTGAATGACATGCCATAAGGCACGTTTAAATATGTTTTTGTTAACAAAGAGACGGAAGCAATCCCGGCAGAAGGACTGTAAAGTAAAATTGGCCGTTCCTTTAAATAAGCAGAAACCGAAGACAACTAAGCATATTAAATAATTATTGAAAGGGGGCTGGTTGGTTCTGCGTATTGATTTCGTGCAGTGCGCCCACTTCCGAACAAGGAACTGGACGCGGTGTAAAAGCGAACCGGCACAATGGGGCGCAGAATTTAAATTGACGTTTAATTTCGTAATTGGATGTGTAAACGTGCGCTGTCGAAAATCAACAGGCGACGAAAGTTCGCGCTCACTACTTCCGAGTCGTTTTCACACCGTGTGCAGTTTACAAGTGAACGCACTACTGAAAATTGATACTAGGAACATTTCATTCACGCTTGTGGACCACTGAGAGATGCCTAACTAATCTTGAACGCTTACAAGCACATGCTTAATAAACTAACCAGCTGCAGTCAGCCCTGTATAGACTTGATTTCAGTCGATTGCGTTGGCAGAATGATTTTGAACGATTGTGGATTTAGCCTTTATATACCGCAGCCTAAAATTAGTTCTAAAGGATGCTTTGCACCACTGACAGCTATCATCATCATCATCATCATCATCATCATCATCATCATCACCACCACCATCATCATCATAATCACCATCATCAGCATCATCATCATCATCATCATCAGCATCATCATCATCATCACAATCACCATCATCATCATCATCATCATCCCTAATTACACCTTCTGAAGGACAAAGACCTCTCCCACATTCTACCATTTAACGCGGACCTGTGCCAACTGCAGTCCCTTTACGTAAGCAAACTTGCCCAGCTTATCCGCACATGTGGCTTTCTGAAACCTACTGCTACTGTTAATGGTATGGATCTTCTGTTTCATGCCATTACATAAGGGGCCATCGCTTATTTTGCATTCCAACTAACCAAATAAGTGCAAAATATGGGTTGTAGTATATCGCTGCCATTTTAATTATTTATTTGAAGCATGCCTTGTTTCATGAGTAGAATGTTTCTTTAGATTTTCACTGAGCAGAACGGAATAACACTATGCGCAGAAAAAAAGCGAAAGTAAACCGCGCTTTGTACGGCTCTTCTCGCCGCGAACATGGCGATTTTAGTAGCGCGAATTAATTTAATTGGCATTTGTGAAAGCTGCGAAGACCGTGCGGAAACGATTGCATGCACGGTTTTCTTTTTCAGAGCAAAATCGGGAGAAAAGATACAAAACCTCGTTGACTGACGAAGCGAAATAAAGAAAAATAGGAGTTTGCAAGTGGCCACCTAGAAGTTAATAATAATAATAATAATAATTGGTTTTGGAAGAAAGGAAATGGCGCAGTATCTGTCTCATATATCGTTGGACACCTTAACCGCGCCGTATTGGAAGGGATAAAGGAGGGAGTGAAAGACGAAAGGAAGAATAGGTGCCGTAGTGGAGGGCTCCGGAATAAGTTCGACCACCTGGGGATCTTTAACGTGCACTGACATCGCACAGCACACGGGCGCCTTAGCGTTTTTCCTCCATAAAAACGCAGCCGCCGCGGTCGGGTTCAAACCCGGGAACTCCGGATCAGTAGTCGAGCGCCCTAAACACTGAGCCACTGCGGCGGGTCACCCCTAGAAGTTTGAAAGATAGTCGCGCGTGAAGAGTTGGTGGTTGAATGATGTCAAAATTGGCTCCTGTGCATTTAGAAACCGAATAATGTTTCTAGGGTTATCTTGAGTACTAAGCTTTATGACTAAGCCATTAGTCCTAAAGCAGAGTGACGTCTGATGCAGTGTGCCCGTGAGCACTTTCCTAATCTCTCGCGACATGGCGTTATGGTGCATTAAATGGAGTTCCTCAAACGGCTGCTTTGCGAAGCGCATGCAAACCTGTGGCACAGAAACTCAGCTGAATGACAAGAGCGCTCTCGGACAGTGTTGTGAGGGACGCTATTGCTCACAGGACTCGCTACCCCAAGACCTTATAACGTTATCGCGTGTGTTGCGTGACGTTGAACACAAACCGAGAGGCCAGAAAGTCAGAACTCCGATTCTCAGTCTCGAAGGGTTACGCCAACGGCGTTCATGCCTTTGCACTTTGTTTTATTTTATTGGCTTTGTATATTGCGGATGCGTGATGATACAAGGGCACCTATTGAGCTTGTGCATAACGCATGACCAGATTTCGTGGCAACGTTAGCGTTTGTACCGTGCGCAAAAAAGATATTACGAGCTCTGTCAGCACCGCCGATGACCCTAATTGCAAGAGATATGGCCAGCACACCGCACGACGCAACAAACGTTTCGCTATTGTTAAAGTTTTTTTTTTCCCTCGAGATCAATCTTGGCTTGAGACTCAAGAGCACTGATCCAATGCCAGCTCTGGTCATCAAGGGCACCGCGGAGGAAAATTAGGTCAACACAGGGCATTGACAGAACCGTCGTTGTCCATACATGAACGCACTCTTACCATGTAGGTGACAGCTCGTTGCTTGGTCGCTCTGACAATGCTGGGCTCCATGTCTCTATGAATCTTCCTGAAGCTGCACACAGGCAACCCGTACACGTGTAGTGGTGAAATCTTGACCTCGGCAGGGGTTAACTAGGAAGTGGCAGGCTGAAGTGACGACGGCTCTCTTCAGTGCCAGTCGCTCGCCCATGGTCCCGTAATTTATTTCATCCCCTAACTGCCTTCGCATCAGGGGTCGTGTTCTTCGGGGCAGGTCGTGGTTTCGCGTGTAAGCTCGTGCTCTATCCGTTATTCAGAGCGCATGACTGGGCGATAGCCACGCACAAGCACGAGCTGCGAAGGTACTACGGGGTGGAATATGGGTCAATGCGCCCTCCAGACGCCGTACGGAGCCCGCACGTCTTGGTCCCGTGAGACCTTGAACGTTGTGCCGGCGGCGCCAGAGACGCGGTCGTGAGCGGCGCGAGCCGCAGGCAAATAAGCCCACGGAAGAAAGAAAAGTAGAGACGTAGAAGATGCCTCGCGTCTTTCGCACGCCACGGAGGGTGACCACATGTTGACCCCGTTCTCCTGGTCTGTCTACAGGTTCAAGACAACGGCCAGGAAGGCGAGGTTCATCACGAGAAGGTGATACACGCAGGCCTGAGCGCTCAGAGCTGTATACGTTGTTGACGTCGCATCTTTCGCTATTAATATGGTCGCTTTAAATTGATATAACTAACACTTAAGTTCGTTGAAGCTCGGTAAATAGTTTGTTTTACGCCTAAATTACGCCTTAACTATGGCGACGCTTGGAAAGACATCTTTCGTCACGCAGGATAAGTGTTTGATGTAAGTGTAAGTTAAGGCGGCTTAAACTCGCCGCGTTTGCGTACAAAACACGCCTGAATGTTACCGGTTCTTCAAACGGAACCTTCGCCGTGGACTCAAGGGTATGGGCCAAGGTGAGCACACTTGTGTACAGTGCTCACAGCTCTGCTGAGTAAAGAAAAGTAAGTTTTAAAGCAAGTACTCAGTTTCATAGATAATGCTGGCGCTCGAGCTTAGGTGATTAGACGTCCAAATCACACAGCCACAACCCAGCAGATCCAATAAATTGTTTTTTTTTTCCTTTGCTCCTCAGCATACCGCTTGGGCGCTTTAGACAAACATACTCATCTGTTTGCTATTCCACAGAACACTTTCCCATTTGCAGGCATGAGGGTTCGTTTAGTGCAACACCTTTACTTCCGTAGACTTTGCATGGACCACTATAATTCATTTCGCGGCACCAGCTGAGTGAATGTCAACATAGCCAGACGGCTGAAGTAACCATAATCCTCTCAGAGTCACTAGCGATGGATACATCATAGTATGTCCTAAATTAAAGATACACTCTGAAATTCTCTGCTGGAAACAAGCGATGCTTTCTGCCATTTAGCGGGATCAATAAAAGTTATCTCGCTTTGTTAAGCTCGAAGCGCTGTCTCTAATTTTTTGAAACCAAATGCACCTGCATGCCTGTCATATATCGCGTTAACGCTAGTGTTATGAACATACGGAAAATGGTGCTCATAGCCGAGTATTTTTGGCGACACATTCCTTGTCTTATATCTTCAGTGATGAGCAGTGTCAGCAGAACCAACAGCAAAATCAATCAACAGAATTGATGACTGGCGTACAGCATAGGCGCCCATCCGTAATGTTCTCCACTTACATTTCTTCAATATGGACTACGTTACTCATAATCCTTTTATTGGTAATGTTTAATGAAGGCTAGTATGAATAGCACGAATGACAAAGCACGTAACCGGTGCTATTCAGCTTTTAATAATGAAGATGCAAGAAAAATGTAACACATACGCTGAATGGGCTGTTCGATCAGTGACACATCGGCATTAGAATGATGTTATGACCTGGAGCTCTTGTACATGTACCGGGTAGATTAAACGTTATTAAGCCTAAGGCAGGCTAGTTTCTAAGCGCTCCTTAAAGGATCCAAACGCTTTCAATTGTTGTAAACTCGAAGGCCAGCTGTGCGGCCTACTTCCGAGTAACGCAAGATTCTGCATAGGCAAACCTTGCTTCATGCACCAACTCATTTACTGAAGTGGCCTGAGTATCGAGATTACTTTCCTCGGCCTGGGAGTGCAATATGTGAACGCGAGGACATTCACCACTTACGGTGGGACTGCCCTGATCTCAAGCCTACCAGGATCCGGCACCTGAAAGTAGCGGGTCTTTCACCAAGCAACCCTGCTTCATATATTGACTGGGCGCAGGGACGATACCAACGCTCTCTACTGGACTTCATAAAATCAGCTTACCTATTTTTATTACTTTAATGATTACTGCATCCTGCATTCATAATGACACCTTCGCCCATTGATGCCCTGAGGCAGCAAACTTCGGAAAAAAAACTCAATTATGGGTAACTTACTTGAATACTATGGAGTACAATTTAAACAGAAAATTTTATTTTTTTCTGTTCGAAAGTCAGGCTTCAATATTGTGAGCAGTGCATATCGATTGCATGTTCATTTTCTTTGATGGTTGTGTTTGGCGACTCTGCATCTACTGATGAGGTAGTTCCCTGCCACCGAGTAGATCTTCTGCGTTGAAATCAAAGCGGCCACTGGAGGTCCTTCCTCTAACAGCTACAAAACGCAAGGTGGTTCATTATAACCTTCGTCCTTATCGTCATCACTAATTTTAATGATTTTACGCAGGAATTATCTAAACGAACCACACAATTACATGCAGCATATACTTCCGACACCTGGAAGTAGCGAAATAGCAACTAGCGGTCCTGTGACCGTCTTGTGCTAGCTTCCTAAATTGAACGCTCAGGACGGTTAACAGAAAGAATTCCAAAGATCGCAGATTCGCGTGAATCTGTTTCAACTTTATTGTTAGTTGTTTTCTACCGCACACAAAAATTGAACCGGCAATAGGGGCAATATCAGACGACACTGAAATGTCACTTTTCTAGACAAAAAGTTATTCTAAAGGCGATGAGACGGCGTAAACCCGGTAATGTGACAAAGAGCAAATAAGCAACGCGTTGTTTGGTGACACTTCTACCAGCCCTGCTAGCGAAAGAGAACAAACGCCTCCTATTACGTCAAGCACTGAACGTCTGTACCAGCACTGCTCTCGGCGCCTCGGATCACCATGACGTCATCCCGCCCCTGCCACGAGCGCCGAGAAAGGCGGCCTGAAGGGCCGCACATATACAGGCGGATATGAGATAAGAATCCTACTTCTGTCCCTCGTTCAGCGCCCCTTCTGGCATACGCCCGGTGCGGTGAGTCGTTCGCGGCGGCAGTCGACGACACGCAGACACGTCGACAGCCTCGCTGACGTCGACGGTCGCGCTGCTCCGAAAACGGGTTTCCTTTCAGCGAGCTCCTGCCTTGCGGCGGCTTGACCGCGGCATAGCCGTGGCTTTTCTTCGCTGGAGCGCACCTAGACAGTGACGGTGGCGAACTCGCGTGCTGCGCAGCTAGGCACGCGTGGGGACCTCGGGTTGCGTTGCTGCTCGATTGCGCCGCTGGCGACGAGAGGAGCGCGATAACATCGCTGAGAGGCTTCCTCCCATTCAGCGATGAACTGCGTGAGGGTCCTTCCGCGTTTGTTGCCGCCGCTTCACGGAGCGGGCCTCACTGAGACTAGCTGGTCGTGGCGCAACCGGTGGCGTAATAATAATGGCACGCGGTGATTGCTTTGACAAGCTGCTCTATGCAGGTTATGATAAATGGTGAGCGGTATGAGAGAGGGACAAAGGCAGATATGGGGCCAGGCCGGAAGGTGCAGGATCTAACGGTCTGTACGCTTGAGCAAAACAGGGTGTAATGTACCGTGGATGCGCCAGTTGACCTCACAGAGTGGGGATTCTGGAACATAGTAATGCACTACACCTTTTTGTTCTGAAAACGTCCACGGGCTGAAACAAGGGAGTAATAAGACGTTACCATTCACCCCAGCGCAGCTTCTCGGCTACAACGAAAAGCTTTTAACCGCTTGACTGCCACGGAGAAGCGGCAGTCCAGGGTTCGATCCCTGGACAATAACAATAATGACTAAATTTTCGACACATAGGAAGTTCCTGGCAGAAATGTACAGTTTTCCTTTATACTAGTATGGCCGCGCTTTGAGTGAATTTCTGATGCGTAATTTTGTACAAACTTCAAATCTACTCTGCCTTTGGGGATTCCGCTAAAACATAATGAACGCCCATGCGGTATGTCAGTTAAAATGCGCCAACTATTTGGAGGTCGAATTGCCCGCGGTGAACACACACCTACCACCAAGTTTCTGTAGCACGCTTGTTGGAGTCAATAATGCGACGCCCAACCTTGGCGGTGGCTCGACATCGAACACAGTGACCCTACAAAGTACAGAAACATAGTGAAATAGGAACCCTACCAGCAGTCAAGCAGCTGCTGGAATGTTTATATTGCTTGCATCCAAATTACCCTCAACAAGCTGGTAGTTTAAGGAAAATATTTCTATGGTTTAAGTGTGGAAAAAAAAAGAAGCCCTGATGGCTCAATCGAAGCTCACCTGGCATCTGTCGAAAGCGTCTTCGTGGACATGCCATTTTGATGTACAGCCTTTGTCAAAAGTAGATAGTCTAAAGCGTTAGGTTGTGAGCTGTGTACGAGGCTCACTTAGCGTCCTTGGAGGTTCTAATTCTCAGAGAGGTTCAACTAACCTGAAAAATTCCTTTACTTTCCTTTTCAGGGAAATCAGGCGAGCGTTACCTGATTCTGAAGAAGAACGTGATTGCGAACTCATTCTAAGTATGCCGAATTTTATTGCGAACTGAAGAAAGGAGAATAAACTAACCATAGCCTTCGCCCCAAAGAGATTCAAACCGGCGCTGCCAACTACAAAAAGCTTCATTTTCCGACGCCTTGGACCGCTCGGCCAACGCCGCAGATTTTTGTTCTGAAATGGAGTTTATTTCAGGTGTTTAGTGCAAAAACGGGCTATACACGAGACTATTTACAGAGCAGCCAGGTAGCGTCTGCACTTCGCTCACTTATTAGAAAACAAACAGAATTGAAATAGATAAAAGTGTGGCACACAAAGACAAATCATCAACAGCAGAAACCATTCCGATGGAAAGTCACTTTCATCACAACATCTTTCGGCTAGAGCATCATTTGGTTAAATGCGTTTTAGGGAAACAACAAGCTCAGCAATCAGTCCAGCATAGCGTTTTGCACAGCCTGTGTTGTCCAACCAGAAATATGTGACCGTGTTGAGTGCCGATGAGGTATTGTATGCTATGAGAATTTAAAACAAAGTCTTTGTTTAGTCTCTGTTGTATCCATTCGTAAAAAAAACTGCTCATTTGTAGTTAATAAAGCAGTGTTGAAAGGTTCCGGGTAAATCGCATAGAGGGCTGAGAACATCACTGACTCCTCAGTTAACGGCCACTGCCGCAGCCTTTCGAGCAACGAGTGGCAACTGGTAGCCTCTTACGCTCCGCGTTGAAGACCGCGCGCCCTATTCCACATCTTTGAATGGTTCGTTCAGCGCTTTCAAATGCTTGGAGCCAGCAAGCTGCCGCCTTGGCAGTGCAGATACGACTGTTGAGCCAAGAGATGAAAAAGGGCCGACTGTGTCGCCTCCGGCGGCTTTTTATAGCCGCAGACAAAGGTGAAGAGGCGGCCAAAGGCACTGCAGAGGGCGATAGAGAACGGGCGATTGCTACGGTGCGGTAAACAATGAAAGCAGCGAGGCCGCTCAACGCGGCGGCACGTAAATGACCAAAGGGGGAAAAGGAAGTCCAGCGCGCTGACAATCTCAGAAGAGCGGCTGGTCAAGGGTGCTCCTTAAGCGTCGAAAATAGGCAGGAAGACCATGCGCTGGTTGCCTCGAAGAGTAGAACCGGGCGAAGATGGGGCTTGTTCAGCAGTCAGTAAGTGTAGCCGTTACTTGAGTGCGGTTACCGGGGACCTAAAATGCGAGCGCATTCCAAGCAATGCATTTAATGCTTACATCTGCATCCGATGGCCAGATAGGCTGCAAATGTTTGTAATGTTACTGCAAGACTGGCATGCAAAACGACCCACGCAGCATGGTCTAGAAGAAAGCCCCTTGGTTTCTTACTTTTGATAAAGGCTGCACAAGTGCTCACGAGGTCACTATGATGGTCTGTTTGTAGACACGCTCTCGCTAAGCTTTGAAATCGGGTGTTGTTCTGCATTAGTGGTGTAACTGTGATCAGGTCTTGAAGAATAGCCCTTGGAATTTTTTTTAACCCAGAAAAGGAATGGAATTTATTTGCTAGTGGTGGGCCACCCTCTTTGTTGACTCACTGCGTGAAAAGTGTGTATTTAAAGGTTTTCAAACTGTGTCTAATAAGCGCTATTGGTTTTAAGTTAACCACGTAGCCATCCCACCACAAACTGTTCTGCAATACCGCGCTAACAATTGTCGAGAAATGAGTGCTTTATTGAATGCGATGACATCAGTCCCTTGCAGAAATCCAGCCAATCAACTCGGCGATGCTGAGAATGAGAATAGCAAGAATAAACTGAGAAGCGGTAGACAGACTTACTAGCGAACTCCCACAACGTCTAGGCCATTTGAGACGGCCCCAGTGATAACACCGCAGCGATGACCCCAGAGGCCACTGATGACAGAGGATGCGGACTATCCAGTGATGCGGCGGGTGATACAATAGACAGCATAACGTAATGTCGTTGTGCGAGTGGAACGCCGCCATTCAGACAAAGAGAGAAAGGATGACGTCGGAAAACCGCGAATGTGCTTTTAGAGATTACAAACAACGATGGTTGTCATTGTCTTTACCGGTCGTTGTCCACTACGGCTATCAGCATAATTGCCAATTCATTTAGCAAGACAATCGGGTTTTGCGACAGCACATATATCGAGCTTTTGTTGGCGGCACTTCTGAGGATAATCATGTTTGTTGGGAATAATGTAGCGAGAGACTATTACCAAGCGATATGTGCGTAGAAGATGTAAGAACAGTAGCAAACTACCACAATCACTAACAACTTTCATAACATCGCAATTGAAAAAATGCCGCTTCCGTCACGGCATACCGCCAGTTGTTAAAAAGAATCGAAATCCGAGCGCATCAGTACCCGGAAATAATGTTGCGTATTATGCCTTGGAAGAAGGTCGAGGAAAGTACGTGTGTGGGCATACACGATGTGTGGGTGCAATTGCTTGAATTGCGCAGAACTGTATGGCTACGAGAAACGATTTAAAATTAATATTTACTAAACAGGCACCCAACTGTTTGATGTTCTGCAAACGCAGGACCGGCACAACGAAGTGCTTTAAATTGTCCTTTCTTCACCCTGTTCTCCCCGAACACCTCGAGGAGATAGTGGTAGAGTTCTTGGCTACATGATAAGCAAATCCAAGAAGCGGTATTGAAGTTTACGTATATATTTTATTTACGTGCTGGAATCTTCCTATACAGTTAACTTCTAATTCACTTGCGATCAGTTATGCGGCGGCACAGGTCATCGCGTCTTCTCAATATGTACGGGTGCTTACAACAATTTTCAGAACAAAAAGTTAAAAACAAAAGTTTAATTTCTTGATAGCCAAAGAATGCAGCCGCGAACTTAAAGGTTGTGCTCTGTCCCTCCATCGTCAGCCTGCACAGTGCGCCCTTATTGTATGGCCGCGCCTCCGAATAGGAAAGGAGGATGAGATTTTTCGTGATTGCGCTGTTGCTAAAACTTTTGCGGGCACATGCACATGTCACACACGGTTCTTACTATACAGACACACATTTCTTGTTTTTCAGCAGCGCAGGGGACAAAGGACGAGACAAGTGCGCAGACACGGCGCTGAACTTACAACTGTAAGTTCAGCGCCGTGTCTGTGCACTTTATTGTCTTGTCCTGTCACACCAACTTGCCCAAGTTTCAGCAGTATCAACACACTTCTTGCGCTGCGCTGTTAACTTGTCTGTCGCGTAAAGGTTCAATTTCACTACTCTGATATTAACAGCTCCACTAAAGGATGATATGCTGCATGCGTCCATCAGTATTTATTTTGCGGGATACCGACCAAAAACGCACGGTTGGAAGCGAATGTGGTGTGCACTACCACAGGAGCTTCGAATTGTAGCACCTTACCCTCTTGTGACGGCCGTGCCTGGGGCGAGACAGCCGAAGGTGAGAGGGGAGGGGAGGTATTTATGTGCAGGTATGTTACTTTCCTAGTCTGAATCTTGCTTATCGAAACCGCCTCATATTTGGCGCTGCAATGCAGAAGCTGGCGTCGCATACGCCACTTTTGTTATCGATAGTACAGAGGTGAGCACACTTGTATAGAGCCCTCGAGTGGTGCGCTGAGGAGCAAATCAAAGTATATTTTAACGCCCCTGCTTTGCTAGCTGCGAGGGGCTTGTGCTGGCGCGGATTGTATGTCTATCCTGCTACATAGCACTCCAGCGGAAGTATTATCTGCAAAACTAAATGCCGTCTTATTAATTTCACTTCCGTTAATCCGCAGAGCATCGCTCAAGCGCTTTAGAAAAGTGTGCTCACCTGTGTACATAACTTAATTCGTAATCAACGCAAGACTCATGTTTATGGTTTATGAGGTTTTAGCGTCCCAAAGCGACTCAGGCTATGAGGGACGCCGTAGTGAATGGCTCCGGAAATATCGACCACCTGAGGTTCTTTAACGTGCACTGGCATCGCACAGTACTCTGGCCTCGAGAATTTCGCCTCCATCGAAATTGGACCGCCGCGGCCGGGATCGAACCCACGTCTTTCGTGTCAGCAGCAGAGCACCATAATCAGTGAGTCACCACGGGGGGCGCAAGACTCGTGTGTAAAATATTGGAGTTAAAGGTAGGCTAACAAACATTAGCTCTTTCTGACCTTGAAATGTTGGCCTGAATTTTCCACGCTTATTTATTTGAAGTACAGATGAGATCGCCACAGAATGACAGCCGGTTTTGAGCTGTTGACATAACTTTGTTGTTATACGCTAACTTTGATTTATTGCATTTCTTCCTGGCCTTTCTTTGTTTTTGCTTGAACGGGCGCTAATCACTAATACATTTAGATGCAATGTGCGTCTACAATACACGGTGCTGATTCCAATTTTACGCTTCAGTTGTTGCTTGTATGATTCAGCTTTCAACTTGCTCTTTTCCATTCTGTGACGCTATGTACATAGTTCTATTTTGAGCGGTTTTGTAATCTACAAAATTAACGCCAGCAGCACAGATTGGCTGTATATAGTCTGTTTTAAAGTGTAAAAATATCGGCAAAATGCTTTCCTCTTCGCTCGCCTGGACTGGACCTGCCTTGAATATATCACCTAAAGAGAAACGCTCCATCGCTATCTTCGTATTCAAGTGCCAACTGTTTACTCACCCTTCGTGCGAATGCGCAACATTACTTTTTTTCATGCTACTGTGTAAGCTTATTCTTGTCCTCTGTTTGTCCGGGTCATCAGCAATTCACTGCCGATAGTCATCTCAGTTACATAGCCACACACTCTCTTCAGCCTCTCGTAGTTACCATTGACTTCTCTATCGTGCATTACCCCAGTCGAGCGCCGCAACCAAATCTTCCAGGCGTGGTAGTGACAGCAACGCCGAGAATGTGGTTCTCCAACCCATTTACTTTCGGAACAGCTTCTTTCAAGATCTCTCGTGCAAGGCTACGAGTGCTTTGCAGTGTTTGTAATCTCTTTCTTGGACACATGTGCAGGGCTTATCGGTGATCAGTGTTTGCATTTCCCGCGTGACTGTGGGCGTTTCCTGTGAACCAAGACCAATTACTGTTTATTTTTAATGAGGATTTTCACTAGCACTTGTTATATTCTTTGCCTTTCTTCGTAACTTGAGTCATGGTGGCGAAACCGAGCCTCTTTGCCGCGTCGACCAGTCTAATGTTGCTCAGCTTTTACTAAATGTTTCAACAGTAAGGGACTTGTGCGCGCATGTTTGTGTGTTTGTTACATGCACCAAATGCAAGTAAATGCTTACTGGCACGAAAACAGTATAGTATTTCGAATCTCCCACCGAATGGATTAGTAATATCATGGCCTTCAACTATGCGACAACTGCGCGTGAGGTTGAGAGGGGCTTCAAATGTGTGCAAAAGTTTCCCGAGCACAAGATCTTCCCCGCACCTTGATAGTCCAGGAAACACTTCATATTCTCTACACACTGTCCGCTTTGTTTGCGCTGAAGTATTTCCGCATTTTTTATTCGCCTAAGTCGTTGGTTTTCGAACTATTTTTCTTTTTTGTTTCTTTGCTGTTCAGCACAGAATAGATTTTCTCTGCCACGTTAAATATGTTAACATTTAGTTAACAACATTGCCGTGTTTTACTTCTAAAAGGCATTATCAATTTGTGGTAGCGCTAGCTTTGTCTCCCTGTGTTCAATTTTCCTCAGTCGTTCAATGCTTTCTCAACAATTTGTGCCTTTTTCCTCCGAACTGTAGTGGTCTTACAGTTCTTCGTAATTTTAACACGTCTGTTAGTTAGGCCTAAAGTGTGCTGTTCTAGGCTTTCACGGCTTCGCGTTTCTTAATGAAGCCCCTTCTTTCCTCCTAAAGCGTGCCTCTAACATGGCTTGCTACCCAACCTTGTACTACAACTGCGGACGGTGCAATTATCATCGCAATTTTCTTATCTGGCCCCTTTACGGGACGCTGGTCGCCTAAATTAAGGTTAAGTAAGCAAATTAAGTAAGCTAAAGTATATATTGAGGCTTCGAGTAATGAAAATATCACAAATGGACAACCGATGTCTGCACAACTTTCACTGAAAGAAAGCTCCTTTACACGTTCACAGCTGGTCTTACAAGTTTTTCAACGCTATGTAGGAACTTATCTTGCCGAGACAAAGATAGGGAAAGCACTCCAGGGCAACAAGGCTAAAAAAATGAGAGAAAATCTCAAGGATCGTCCTTTCGCACCGTCAAATATTGCGCCTGTGCACCTGTGTTATCCGTGAGAACGTTTCCTCAAGCGGCATTCCACCTAGCGAGACCGATTGGCCTACCGGACGTAGCCGCTACCACTTTGTTGCTTTGCTCCTTTTGCGCTGGTTTATCATCACCGAGTAAGCAGTGTCAGTGCAAAGCGAAGGTGCCGGTTTTAATTCATTTTTTTATACACCTCTCTATGGCCGATGGAGTTTCGGCCAACCGGGTGACCTCGGCAGGTCTTTCTATTGGAGCACTTAGCCGAAGGCGATTTCGTGAGTCAGCCGACTGGAAGGTAAAAAAGCAAAGCATGTACGGATAAAAACGATAACTGGAAGCTGCTGGAGCCTTTCACGTTTGCGGCTGGCACGCCCTACAGGAAGCTTTCACCCGGCTTGATTAATTTCATGATTAGCTCTACCTATAGTTATTTCGTTCTCCCTTTCTCCGGTCCTGTGACGGAAATCATTCTCAGCGTGAGTGAAGAGGTCCAGCCACATAACGCGGCGCGGGAAAGCGATGGGAACCGTGGAAAAGAATGGTGATGAATTCGCGCGAAACGCTCGTAGTTTTGATCTACTTTATGATGCGAATGCAGTCTACAGGTAGTTCACTTCGGCATAGTGCGGGTACTTTTCCATTTCATGTTCGGTAATGCGCCTCCGTAGGTCCCAGACGAATACCAAGAGGTCGGGGAGTGTGGTGAAACATCCTCACTCGTATCAGTGCCCAAGGAATGAAGCACAGGCACACCATTCATCATTGCATCCTATACCCCTACATCTGCAAGGTTAGGTTTAGCAACGCACATCAATGAGATGAAAGTAATGGTGATAAAAATACTTTCGCTGACGAAAAGTAAATAAAAAAATCCTGTAAACAAAGCTTTGATTCGCTGGGAGCAACTGTTGCAGGAATGCATTGCTGCCGATAGGCCACAGAGGCCTCCTTATTTTACGTAAGTTATTCTTTTCGTCTGCTCCTTTCTCATCTTTATCTGCCGATTCCTGCCATCTTCACCATCTGGATAACATGGATAACTGGTGCTCCTAACAACGCGGCCATGTGGCTATGATACAGTGCACAGTTTGAAAGATATATCGCTGGTCTTTATTTGCGTCGGATGGACCTCTAAATACCTCGTCGCGATACGCCGGCACAAAGGTGGGCGGAGATCTTGCGTGCGTCAGTGCAGGAACCCTACGCCACCTTTTCCCATGTTTTGAACTTGGTGGTTTATATATAGACATACAGTCAGCATGTGCAGCACTATACCACTAACAACTGACTAAAATAAAGCGGGCGAACTGCAGTGACTGTCGGCGTTTGCTTAGGAAAGCCTATATTTATATGGTCGTCGGGTAGAGGAACTTTTTCGGTGAGGAGAATGCATGAAAAATGACTGGCATGGATAAAGATCCAAGACTCATCCTATACAGGCAGCCAGAGCGTGGTTGCGGTAGTGGCGTACAAGAGATTTTAAGTTGTGCATTCTAGGGATTAACGTCTCCAAGTAACACATCGGCTATGAGGGACGCTGTAGTGGAGGGCTCCGGAAACAATTTGGAGCACCTAGGCTTCATTACTGTGCGCTGACCTTGTAAACCACACGGTCATTTTTTTTTACATTTTTGCCCCCATTGAAATACGGCCCCCGAGGCCAGGATCGAACCCGTGACTTTGCAGTAAGAAGCCGAACGCTAATAAACTTAGCAACCACGGCGGGTCGGTATATTAAAAGGTTAGGAACAGTGATCAAAGGGAGGAGGATAAACGATGTTTTCCGGCCGCAGAAGAACGTTGCGATGAAATATCCAACACCCTTTCCCGTTACACACATTTCTCTGAATCATTCCAAAGCTAGAAAACATTACATGACTAAATGTGAAGACCTCGAAACAGCTAGAGTCTATGCACTAAAGACTGAGTGATGCTTTATTTAGGTCTCTCCGCAGCTTTTACGGAACATATCCAACAATTCCGGACAAAAGCATTTTTGAATATACTCAACAATTCTACACAAAAGCATTTTTGAACAGGAAAGAGTTTATGAGCGCAGCTTTTTATGTACTATAGGATTTCACTATAACAATAAATGCATCCACAGACCTTCCGTGGGTAGGCGTGCATTTTTTTTTGTGGTAATATTCTTGCTGTCGTCAAAAGCGTTCCCTATTGGTTTTCTAAGGCAATCTCAACTGCTCGATGCGAGGCATGAAACACTATAAAACTGTGATTTTCTACATATCGAAAGAATGGACAATTCACTTCAACATTTCTATACCAGTACCTCACAATTTTCCAATAATTAAAATTTTTGTCCAAATATGTGTGACACGTACTGGCAACTATTCAATCCTTTCCAAGAAAGGCCTCTTATTCACTTCAACATTTCTATAGCAGTACCTCACAATTTTCCAATAATTAAAATTTTTGTCCAAATATGTGTGACACGTACTGGCAACTGTTCAATCCTTTCCAAGAAAGGCCCCTTATTTTGCGGTGTTAACCACTCCGGGGCAGAAAATCCCTCATAGCGGATTTGCAATGTTCGCTTTTTAACACACGCCGGATGTCCGTTAGGGCATTGCTGTTGCGTCGCAGAATTTGCATATGTTTCGTTCGAGCAAGGCGGAATCAGATCGAGGCGTACAGAATATAAAGAACAGCCAAGGGCGCACCTTTCTCAGTGCCAGTACTCGTCCTACTTTGCTGCATTTATGAAAGGATCCTACTGAGTTTGAGCCAGCTTAGAGGAGTCTGCCATCATCTCCTGCTAGGCTACGCAATGTATCTAGAATTGCCGCTTGTTCAGGATAACCTAACATACGCCGCCAGCGATCGTAGAGCGATTTGCACGAATTGGATGTTCTGAGTCGCGTAGCACCTTTCAATGCCCAGACCGCAACAGGGGACACATCCGTCTGTCGTGGCACCTGAACGCGTTGGCTTCCAGCAACGAGATCATTACATCACGAGGGAAGCTGCAACGGTATCTTGGCACAGCTGGTGGATGTACGAACTCCACAGATGGTTAGTGCAAGTGTACAGCCTCTATCGAAAATGTGCTGTCGACCAGGATTGATGTTGGTTTGTGTGCTCTGGCTGGACTTGCATGGTAGGTGAGGGGAAGAGTTATCCTCGGCCCTTTAGAGCTTGCGATTTTCGAGAAAGCTACTGAAGTGCATCCACCTGGACCGTTTAGCAAACACTGTGTTCTGTGTATTTTCAAGCAAAGGAGTGTGTGAGCGCAAGACGTTTCCGTTTCGGCTGTTGAGAAGCGATTCTACCAGCATTCTCATCCACCTTACTGCAGGAAAGGACGCTCCCGCGTATTACGGTTCCGGAGGACTACGTACCCTACTACGGAAGCAAGTACCCTACGAAAGTACTAAGCATCCTACGCCTGTAAAATTTGACGTTACCTAGAGGAGGAGGAGGTGGACGTTGCATAGAGATTGCTTATGCATTTGACGCAGCTAAAGTACGACGAATATTGTTCCTATTCAAGCGAGTTTTTGAAGTCCTTCTGCGCAGAGGTAGAAGGCACCCACATGTCAGGAAACAGCTATGGAGACCCTGTAGAGGGGAAACAATACGGACATTAAATACTCGGCAATCGCCACGAGGAGCACGCAGGCATGACTGCGGAGCAGAGGCACGGCCCATACGCGTGCAAAACTTTCTTAACGAAGAAGCAAAGGCAACGAAGGAGCCAAGAAAAGCAGAAACGAAAGAAGGGGAAAGGACCGAGCTGGGTGATAGAAAGAAAGAAAGGAGAAAAGACGCGCGATAAAGAAGGCAGTCGGACCAGACTGCACGATGCAGGGCAGGTAGGTTACCTGGTTTCTGGTCCGCTGGTTGGGCCGGCGGCTGTCACGTGACCAGCAAGAAAAAAAGCGTTCTTGGAGATGGGTGAGGGCAAGTGGGGAGGGAGGACTTCAGGGGAAGTGAGCGACCGAGGGAGGGAGTGAGTGAGTGAGTGTCGGAGAAGTTGTTGCCAGACCACGCGTCGCTCCACCGGTTTCCGAGGGTGGTGGTGGCGTGCGGCGTTGAGACGCTGGGACCCGTTACGTACGCGCAAAGCAGGTAACGGTGCTCGACCAGGTCGGTCGGTCGGTCCGCTCGCGATTCCACTGCGCATCGTGCTACGAGTGTGCCACCACCGAGACAGCGCCTCGTCGCCCTCTCTCTGCCCCCACCGGACGTAGAAGCAGGCTTCGCGGGACTTCGCACTCTCACCGGCAGGACTAGCGCTTTACCAGCGCGAAGACGGTTCTCAGTTTTTTTTCCAGGGGTTGAAGAAGAACGGTCAGTGCAATCCGAAACCAAAGAATCGTCGTCGGTGACGTCGTCTGCGCGGCTCCGCTGAGGGCGCGCGCTCTGCCTAACTTTGTCGTCGTGTGCGAGTTGGCGTGTGCGTTGTTAGGCCTTGTCACCCTTACCTGGGTTAGGTGGATACGCGCTCCCGTTTGATTTGACATTAACCCGCCTGAGCCAGAGAACTTTCTGCCTCGCAATTCATTCTTGGCTTTGGTTTGACTGAAAAGAACGAGGAACATTTCGCGAGGACTCCGTGGGCATCCAATTTTGCTCTAGCAGTTTCGGTGTAAAAAAAAAGACACCGACGTCTCGAGTGTGTGATATCCAGTGAATTCCGTCTCCCACACGGGTTATCGGCTGCTTCGAACAAGGACTACCTGTCTGCAACTGGATTCGGAAGCCGTCCTGCACAATAACATTGCATCATGGTGAGTCCGCTTGAGTTGTATTATTTTTTTTTCTATGAATCATACCAGCTCACATCTGCACACAGTGGATGTTCTGATCGCCTCTAATGCTTTTGGGATAGTTAGAGGTGTCGCGCGTCTGGTTCCTGAAGGTAAATAGCAGCCACGGTTGCAGCGGGACGTTTAATTGGGGCGTTTAGGTTGGTCATTCTTTGCATGACAAAGATAATCTACTAAGTTGATAGAAGAACAAAACTTGCGCAGTCGGGCATAACAAAATGCATAATCCGAAAAAAAGGTGTTGGAAGAAACTGCGTCGTCAGTGACTGAAGTGTGACCAGTTCGCCATGCCCTTCTATTCGCAGCATTCTCAATAGCGTCAAATCACTTTACTTCTCTCCTGAAGAGGGCATAGAAAAGCAGTAAGATCAGCGCGGCACCCTACGTGACCGCATGCCACACACTTGTGACGCACTATAGTCGTACAGAATGACTTTTTAGCCGGGTAGCTTGTGTTCAGACTGCTAAGTAGATGACTTCGTTTTCATTGCCAGAGCAAAAGACCTACGCTGAATTTTTGCACTGATCGCAAACACTTGGAATCACCTTTGGCCAGCTCCTGCTGTTCGATGTTAGCGCACCCTTTCCATAACTTTCTGGAAAGTTCGCTTCGCAAGAAATAACCGACGTCCTTGCGCGCTGCGTCGACAAAACCGCTGGGAACTGTTTAGTCTTGTTGCAAGGCTCCCATAATCTACGCTTACCCTGCGGGACACCTGCGGGCTGTAGCGAGAGACCGGATCGATTGGCGGACTTGAAGAACCAGTCCTCTCATTTGTTGATTAGGCGAGCTTTGAGAGCGCCAACGTGCTTCGGATTATTGTGTTGGACCGTCTGATAACTGACGATTAATCACTGCACCCTTGCTACTGTGCGGCCATTCTTTTAGCTTGCACAACTACCTGTAATCAATGCATTGAGATTCCACTGGCACGACCCATAACCTCTAGCTCAGCACTGAAGACCATTCTCGAACTCTCCTGCATTTCTCAGAGTAGTCGCGCGGGCGCGCTGAGGTCGATGCCGCCACCTAAGCTGAGGAAACAATGTCAAGTTTTTTTCGATTCCCTTTTCTTTCCAGAGGTGCAGGCGTTTTATAGAGATTTAGGTCAATTTTTCTTTTCCTGGATCCGGATAGAAGTATGAAGTTCGCGCATTCTTCAAGAAGATAGGGCTGCACAGCTGGCGTGTATATAGGCGTCGGTAAGCGTAGTTTAGGCGTATGTTTCAATAAATTTTCTTAACATGCTTCCGTGAGCTGATAAGCCTCGAACATAATCTAGCCGCCTTGTTAGATGACTTAACTGCCGGGTTCGATCTCGCCGAATGCAGGCGGCCAGCGTCGTCATGGTTGGCTGACGGTACGCAACGAAGCGCCCAGAAAGGGATTTGATCGTATATTCGCGTGGAAAATATCAGTAACCAGAGCTGAGCATTGCTAGTGCACACGAGTGCACTAGGAGATCATGTGTAAAGTACTTTTTTGGGAGGGGAAAGAAATTTTCTTTAAATTACCCGTATTTACTAGCCTGCAGGGACTCACGTCGCCGTCAGAGGCTAATACTCTGCAGAGGCTAATACTCACGTCAGAGGCTAATACTCTGCAGCTTGAAATGCACAGCTTGAAACAGGCAGTATTGTGAAGGCGGCGTTAGCCCTGCTGTACTGTTTTATTTTTTGCGTCGCGCCGTTTAGCAGCGAGAAGAACTAAATATAATTTCCCAGAATTGATCAATATAAAATCCAAATCGCTGTTGTGAAATAGTAAAGAGGTCTGCAAGTTGTCTTCGAATACTCGCGCACAGTGTTCTGGTTTGCATGACGCTAGTGCTTATATTATTGAAAGACTAGAATGCACCCTGCCAAAAGCTGAACCACCTGGGCCTTCGCGACACGTGCTTCAACACGGCTACCCGATAGGCGTAGCGGGATTGAGAATGGATGTGCAAAAAGTGCGAACCAAACAAGAAGCTCTAGGTGACACAAGAGAAAGAAACTATCCTGTCTTTGGTCTTCTAAGCTTTGTTTTGGCGATTACTTTGGCTCAAAGGCAATACACTTAAGTTGCTAGGGCCGAGGCAAAGGTTTTGAATCACGGTCACAGCCCGGTCTAGACGGCGTATATAAGACGCAAAGGTGCTGTGCTATTTATGCTGGCATTAGTAACTCTATGCGGTCAATACCTAGCCGGTCAATCCCCAGCCCTTGTGCTAGTTCTTCCTTCAAAGCTCAGGTGCATCTTCGGCGCGTCAAGCCCCTCTTACCTGTCCAGACCTCATCTAAAGTTTGTTGTCTTGTGGAAATTTTAATTAATTCCTTCACTTCATAAACCGTGTTGCCGGCTGGCAGTAGGTTTGACCTTCACTCCGCAAGTGAATTCATGAGTGCATACTCGCGTAGGCTCCTGAGAAGAAGCCCCGATGGAGGCGAGGGCTCTAATCGCCGAGGAATGTCCCGCGGCGGACCTTGCGAGAGCGGCAGTGGACGACCGGATTGAGGTTAATTTTCGGAACGACGCGACAGCAGTCTCCTTGTCCTTTTTCTTTCACCTTGTTTTTCCTTCCGACCACGGAAAGATCACCGCCGCCGCCAATGCAGCCAGCTGAGATTAGACGAAGCTTGTTTCGTGTCCAAGGAGTTAACTTTGATCATTACGTATTTGTTTTGTTTTCTCTCTTTCCATCTTCTAAGTAGGGGCTACCGACGAATTCCATCGCAGTTTCAATTCAGAAATGTGTTTTAGAGCTTGAAAGCGAGATTTTCAAGGAAATGCACCTGTGTCTTCGTGTCCGTACTGGACAGCTTATTTTCCTAACCTAATTAACAGTGCATGTCCGAGTTCATCTGAATGATTATAAACAGCACACATGGCTTCGTTAGTTACAAGACCGGACACAACAAAAAGCGTTATTTATTGTGTCGTCATCTCTCCCTGTGGTCTTCCTAATAGCGGTACCTTCAATTTCAAAAAATGAGTGACCAACTAGCCCAGCACCAAGTTCTACAGAAGGTGACGAAGCACACTACTACTTTTTAGTCTATATTTACCTTTTTATACAAAAACTGACAGCTTTGGCATATGCATGCCAGTAGTGATCCCTTGTGCTTTTTGTGGGAGACGCACAACGTGCCATTGTTTATCGTTTATGATTTGACAGGTGGGATAGGATTCGGAATGAAACAGCCCTTTGCCCAAGTCCGTCCACAGAACTCGTGAGTACACAGGGCCTCATTGGATATAAGGCCACATAGGTAGATTTAAACTGCCCTTGTTGTCCAGGTAATCTTGGCGATGAAAGGAAGACAAAACGGAAGAAGCATACTAGACGGAGAATAAGGTAGCCTCGCCTCCAAAGAGATCATGGAGCTGTATGAGTAATCGGTGCTCATTTGTTTCTGGAGCACTTATACCCAGAGTTTATCGCTAGTGCCCACAACCTTTTCGCTGGTAATCTAGCCGAATGCAAAACCCATTGAAACGTGCGCTTCGCATATGCTGTGTTAATAATGGATGTACGCCGGATGGCAAATTAAAAAAAAAAAACAACCTCCAGCTCTGTTCATTGCCAGAGAACTTCATGTACAATGATTCGCTGGTTGAATAGAGAAAAGGCACGCTCGGTATCGCGGACGAAAGCGCGCACTGTGTGCGCACACCCGTACGTGAAAGGGAAGGTCAAAGACGCCGCTGTTCAAATTGTTTCGAGAGCGCTGAAGAATCTCAAGTCTATATTTCTTTTTGGTTTTCTCTTTTATTTTGCAAACAAGTGGTCTGCTCTTGCGAACAGTAGTCGAAAAGTAACCGGAGAAAGGAATGGTCTCTGCCTGCGGAAAGCAGTAATGACCGTTTTGTTTAATTAAGTATACATATTGAAAGTCAGTTCTTTGGTAACAGCCGAAGGGTCTAAATATAACAGCCGGGAAAAATAAAGATAATGCAGTTATGCTGCCAGAAAAGCAATAATTAACAGCACTCATACATCTCTCGGCACTGCGCCTGAGTTGGTGACGTCAGTCGGGGTAGCCTGACGTCACCAACTCAGCGGGAGTATCGTCTAGCCCATCGGTTTAGACGAGCCGACCTCATAAAATGACTTTCCAGGTCCTTAGAAAAATATTAAAAAGATATAACGATATTTGTCTTCGAATATATTTTTCCCCACAAAGACACAGAGCCGAAAAAATCCGCCCTTGCCCAAGACCGCAGTGATGCTATGAAGTTTCCCCTTCGAGACGTCGAAGGATCACTTGAATTACTGGCAGCTGAGACTGGATGTATGTTGGGACAAGCTGGTTAGAACATATGAATTTCAACTCTTCACTTCGCAGTGAGAACCCCGTGTAAACACGATAACACGAACCACCTATGGAGGATGAGGTGTCCGAGACTGGGTTTGCCTCCTGAAGGGCGCAGCGAGGTTTGCGGAGCCTCCTGCAAGCGCAAAACCCTGAGGTAGCCGAGCGTTGGATGGTGGTTTGCTTCTATTCATTTATACCGGTTGGTGTCCGGCGGTGGCTTTCGAACCAACCACCACCCGCAGCCGAAGCAGACGCCAGACTACTAGGCACCGACTGCTACGAAGGTTTCATTCCTTTGATATACAAAAAAAAAAAACATTGTCTTCAACTATATTTAGATAGAACGCTGTGCCGAAGGCCTAACTCGAAGGACACTGCCAGAGTTCGTCACGTTTTGCTCTTCACCCGCTGGGAAGATAAAAAACACGCCCGCAAGAAGTGGATCTTTGCCAAAGTGCGGCGCTGCAACTTGCTAGTCTGAACAAAAAGAGTGATGTATTGTTTATTTTTCTTGTCCCAAACTTCACAAGAACTATTGCCTCCCAGCTTATGGTTTTTTTTTACTTACTTGAACTTGCAAAGAACAAAGAACAAAGTAAAAGCAAGACGTTCTGCGAACTTTTTGTCCCCGGTTGCAACAACTCCAGAAAAAAGGTATGACTGCGTGAATGTCCCATTCGGGCAGTCCTAACTTTTTTCTGAAATGAACCATATAGCCGCAAAAGCATTCTACCGTAACTATCACTGAAATTTTTTCACTCCGGAGTGAAATGCTCGGAGAATCCGCTTCCGACGTCTATGGTGTCAGCCCTCGGTTTGGCGGGGAAGCCATTTTGAGCTGAGAAAAACTGTACATTGCTATCGTAAGTGCAAAGGCACCCCAGGAAGCTCAGCTACAGTATAGAGATACACATACAAGAGAGACTCCACAGGGATAAGGCTCGTGTGCTTTTTGTCTGCTCTTGGTAAGCATAAAACACCCTTGGAAATCAGATATCTATTTCCTCCTCCACTTTCGCTGGTCGCCGTCTGCCGCGGAGTCTGCCAGCGGTCAGTGAAGCTTACAAAAAATCAAGTACCAAGTTCGAGGGCGCCACCATAATTCTAGTTCGGTATGCTGATGGCGTGTGACTTCAACTTCGCCATTTGTGCGGATTGGTGGTGTTGAAGGAGAGATTTTACGAGGAGAGATGACAAAGTCGGTGGAGCAGATTCTCACAGGGCAGGCTAAGGAATAAGAGGTTAATGTTCCCGTGCCGATACATATAGTATGTTTCTATTCTTTAGTCTGGGGTGTGCCTTCTTTTCGGACCGTTCTTAACTGAGACTTCAATTGACGTGCTCATAGGTCGTACTTTAAACATAACCACTGTCTGATATCGGTGAAGTACCCAGGGTGCGCTCATTCTAAGGCGAGGTAATCGTGAGTATTAGAAGCAGAGCGCTCCTCGTACCACACTGATGACCCGATGTTATGTTGTTCTCGTGCACAATTCTTTAAGTAGCATCACTAAAGCTTCCCAAGACCTCAAAATGTCGAACATTACGCTTGGCTTCCACAGTACCAGCCACGAGAAGATCGCGCGGACACCAGCTGCGCCTGCGCAAAACTCGGTGAACAGTCGCCTAGAGCGCGCATGGCGTGCGTGATGAGGACAGTTGCCAAGAGCATGTACGGAAGTCTTGAAGACGATTTAATTCGTCCACCACAAAGTTCAGTGGTACATGCCGTTGCAAGAATCGGAAACCGCATCTGGGTTTGACCTCCAGCCACTTTCAGCAGATTAGTAGAGAGGGGCGACGCGTACGACCATCACGGTCTGGTATAAGAATCCTCTTGCAACTTTCCTTTGTCAGTGCGGGAAATGGCGGGACAGAGTCAGCTAGCCTCCTAGTTTGGAACCAATTAAACTGCAGCTTCTGGCAATGGGGTCTGCTGGTAGTTTTGCAAGTGACGTGGTCAAAAAGCTTTTCACATACCATGGCTTCCAGCCCTCATCTGAGCAACCGCGCCGGCCGTTCCAGCGCAACCTCCATTCAGTTGCCAAACTGTAGATCTCTGATATGACTGCGGTTTATTACACGCGTATGATAGAGGGCGGAAGAAAAAGAAAGACAAGTTGTTGTCCCCTGAGAAGAAAGCACACAGCAGGCAAAAAAAGAAAGAACAGCAGCTATAAGGGGCGGTGGAAAGCAGCTACAGTCAAGAAACTCCGCCCACGTCATTCGTCCAATTAGTATGGGCGTTGCCTTTCAGACATAAAATACCCCTTTCAACTAATTTGTGCTTGTGAAAAGCCACGGCGCAGTTTGTGCCAGTCTCTACCAGCCGGGGAAAGTGCTGGAAAAATTCCCGTTTACTGTAGAGGACCCTCGGGGTATTGAGCTTGCGATATCTTTTAAACGGGTCACGTTCACTGAGGAGGCGACTGCAGTGCATTTGGGACGCCGGAGATGGCGTAAACACGCATGGCGCACGTGTCAGATAAGATAATATTTTTTGCTTACAGTTTTAATTCTTTCGAACGTTTCATTTAGCATGCTTTCTCGCGGGGGTCGCGACGTGAGGTGCGGTCGTAACCCTATTCGGTTGTGCTCGAGGTGAGCACTTCAGAAGCGGAAGTTTTGAGATCTCAGTTTAGACTTCCGGCTCTTAGAGTCTCCCGCTGTTTTCTTTTCTAAAGCTGAGATATACTTTATTTGGCAAATATTTTTACTTGAACACGCACTAAGAGAAGACATATGTAGCAGGGGGTGGTAAAGAGTTAGGCGGGCGGAGGAGATTCTGAAATCGGCGAGGATAAAGTTAAGACGGAATGCACAACGAAATACACCGGAAGCACATATTATTCAGTATAAAAACTCATAGGATACACCCGAAGTTCTACTTGTAAGGTGGAAGTTTAGGCTTGTTGGCAGCACATGACATACAAAATAGAGCAACAGCACACAGGTACAAACAAGAAGAGACACGAGCGCTACTGTGTGTTCTTGATTGTCCCTGTGTGCTGTTGTGCTATTTTGTATATATACATATAAATTTCAAATGAACACTAAGGATGAGCGATTGTAGTTAATTAAATGCTAAATAATTGGTAAGGACAACAAATAGGCAATAAACAATCAGCAAGAATGCAGGCACGCTGCCAGAAGCTCATAAATACACACACACATGAAGCCGCACACACATTTGAATGTCAACTGGGAGTTATTGCATGAGACTTTTGTTAGGCAGTGGACGTGTTTAGGTTGCTGACGATGATGCACGCGCACATCTAAGTTAAGCCGAGAATATTGCTCTGTGGAATGTGTAGGGTGAGCAGGACTCATTAAAAACAAAAATAGCAAACTCCCTAAAGAAAACGAAAACCAGCAGGAACATTTTTTTTCCTTTTGTAAACTGAAAACACCTTGCGTGCCACCACATCCGTCTCCTTGAGGTTTCAGTGCAACACCGTCCACCTCTTACTCGCACAGCGTGATGGAATCTTGCAGCTATGCTCACCATTAAGTCTCTGACGCACACCCTTGAAATCAAATTCCTGAGAAAATTCCTTATCGCCGAGGTAGACTCGATTGACATTGTCAAAACACAACTTTTATTGGCGGCAGGCGGGAGTTTAAGAAGTTAAGAAAATATCTCATGTCGTCCCATTATGCAACGCCGAAAGGCTAGCCTTGATGATGTATGCGGTCATTGCTCGAGCAAGTTGAACACGCTTCATCATTATTGAGTGCTCATCGATGAACGCGGTCCTGTTTTGAAGCAACTGGTGAAATTTTTAGCATTACACTCGGATAATTCATGATAAGAGGCGACCTCTAATAGTTCGTGCATGGAAACTGCAGCCGCTAATCGATAACTGTAGAAAGACATCGTCTCAATGACTCGGGAACATGGCACGAAAGCTGAACAGCGGAAAGAACGGCGCACCATGCTGAATGCATTACTGCCTCTCAGCTCGAAGCCCTGGAGCTGGATAATCTGGCTGAACAAAAAGAGCCAGGAAAATGGCATGATTGTAAGGGAGTAATTACTGATTGGCATCCACCCAAACTCAGCCATACGGCTGCAAACGAAAGCTATACAGCTTTCTTAGAAACTTCGCAGTAAAATAAAAATTCGCCCTGGTCCAGGGTTCAAACCCGGGAACAGCGCTTTACCGGAGCAGTCGCTCTACCAACTGAGCTCTACCAACTCTACCTTGTGACGAACACTGTTCCCACTTCGAAGTAATGGTCATTTCGCTCTCGCCCTACCATAAGCTTGCCGTCCCGGTTAGCTCAGTTGGTAGAGCGATTACTCCGCTAAAGCGGTGGTCCCGGGTTTGAACGCCGGACCGGGACGAATTTTTCCCTAACTGCGAAGTTTCTGAGAAAGCTGTATAGCTTGCTTCCGTAGCCGTATGGTTGCGCTTTGGTGGATGTCAATGAGTAATTACTCTCTTTCTACAAATCTACTCTACCTAGGGGATTACCCTAAACGTTTGACCAAAATGGCATGATATCCGAAGGTATGGTCAGTTATGAAAAGGTATGTGCAAACCAATGTCTCCGAGATTGCATCCAGGCAGAAAGGTGCCGTAGTGGAGGGCTCCGTAATTACTTCTACCACCTTGGGATGGTTAACTCACATAGACATCGCACAGCACACGGGCATTTTCACGTTTCGCGCGCATCGAAATGGGGCCGCCACGGAAGGGCCTCGATCCCGAGCTCTGGGGGTCAGCAGCAGAGCGCCTTAACCGTAGAGACACAGTGGCGAATAGGAAGAAAGTTAGCGATCGCATTTCAGCATTATCAGCACCTTTCTAGCATTTGCTTTTGTTCGTAACAGATTTCTTATTTTGTTCATTTAAACGCAAATAGATCAAATTTTACTGTATCTTGAAGGAAGAGGGACGAAATAGACTTTCTAGAATACTAACAGTTAGTAGTGGTGCTCAGTGTTATGTGCATCGTTCCTGTTGATTAGTTTTCGAGTCCAGTCCTCCAGCAACTGATAAAGTGTATTGCGCAAGCTGCATTCGCTTTAGCCTCAAAGTAAAAGGCGCAAGAAGCAGACCTTCTTCCAAAGCCAGAAGAGGGAATTCGGATCCTTTTTCCTCCTGCGCTTTTTAGTCAAGGTGTCACGGAAAAACCTGCACGACGGCCGAAACCGAATGAGCAATATAGATTGGAGCACGGCCGTGTTCCGAATTCACAAGCTGTCCAGCTAATGACAGCGAAGCCAGTGACGCCACTCCCAATGAGGATTGGTGTGTTCTACCTCGCAATCCGAAGGAGCTCTTCTTCAGCGAGTCGTTTCACTTCGCTTCTCGTGGCTTTCTGCCTCCAAAGTGGGGCGCCGTAAAACGAATGGAACCGTACTCGAAGAGAACTGTCCGCATATGTCACCGCGGTGAATGTTTTTCCATGCGCATTCCTTGTCGTGGTCAAGGATTGCTCTATACTTTACAGACTATGCCGGGGAAAAACATTCCATCCCCGAGTCACCACCATGCCGCTTGCGAAAAGCGAAATTCCTTTGCGAATGTAAGTTTCTACAGCGTCTATAAGTTCGACAGTTGAAGTTCCATTGGCCGAACGGTCATAAAGTCTGTAAAGACTAGCGTATTAAAATACTTCAAGGCGAATGCACAGTAAAATGTTGTTTTCAAATTCCGTAGAAACCTCACAGCCTCTTGTTGCCATTTCTAGGTGCGATTTCAACACGGCCGTGTTAATCTCGCATAAGCGGAGTGAAAATAGTTCGGGCAAACGAGTAGTGAAGACACCGAGGTTCCTCAGAATCTAGTTATTCGTCCTGCAATACACAGTCCCCGCTTGCGGAGGTGGCAAAGACAACCGTGTAGTACTGCCCCAATGAATTCCGTGCTGCACATCAAACCTGCCATTCAATCCGATCGTTTTCGCTGTTCTCCTAATCCGACTTCATCTCGCCAGTGCTGGATCACACAGGTGTCTTCGTGCAGCGCTAGAACGAGTTGCAACGTGACGCTCTAATTAGGACACATTTAATAAGCCTAGAGCCGGGCCATTGTGTAGTGCAGATTGCACCCGAGTTATAATCCAGAACTATTCCACGATGCAATAACAATCGTGAACGCATAGAATTGTGTTGGTTGTATTTACACTGAACGTTCCAGCTATGCGTCTTCCAGACACCTGTTCCTCATGCATAAGCGCTTACAGCAACTTTCAATGAGCGTGATATTTACGTCGTAAGAGGAGGCAAGAGGTTGTGGTTCGCGGCCCGCAATACGCGCTTTGAAAGCACTCATGACAGGCTTCATTCTAACTTTAAATAAGAAGCAATAAGTAGATAAAAGACATACCGCGCAGTTATCTGAAAGGGGAAAAGGGAACAGTAGCAGGACACGCCAGAACGTGGCAAAAAAGACCCCGAGATCTTTTTCTTTCCCTTGAACGGAGACAGCCGTCCGCCCTGCTTGAACGGTACTGCATCGAACTGGTGGGAACAACGTTAAGTATATACGCGCGCAATCGGAACCGCTTCGGGCAACAGGAAACGTGGAAGGACCTTTCGTCGCGTCGACCGGAGAGGAAAAAACGACCGCGAGGCGGGCAGGGAGCAGACAGCCGTCCGCGGTAAGCCCGGCGGTTCCGCGTCGTGCCAGAAGGCTGCTCACGATTATAAGAGCGACAATGAAAAGAAAAAAAGAAAATATGGAGAGAAATCGAGCAGCAGAGGTCAGCTGGGCGACGACTCTGCGAGGCGTGCGAACCATTAGGGCTCGCTCGTGCCGTAGTTCTTCGTTGCCGAGGTATATGGCTTTATGCGGGTGCCTCTAATCGCTCCTAATAATAGCGCCGAGAGAGGAGAGTTCGGATGCGAGTCTATAATGGTGCCGGCTTGGTCCCTTCCCACGTAGGAAAGGCACTCACCGGTCGTTGAACACACCAGTCGTACATCGGCCAATATGTCTTCCTGCTGCAGACGTTGATGCTTTCCTCTGGGAAGTGCATGTCGATGTGCAATTGCCTGCTTGGGGATCGTAGGGTTAGGAGGTAAGATAAGGCAAGACAAGGCACGATGCTTCTCTTTCATACCGGCTACGAATTGCACCATAACGTGAATACGGTTCTCCGTGCCCTAGTAAGCATAATGTCCTTGTGAATTTCCCTTTGACTATTTTTGGTAAGAGACTATGTGCCAGATAAACATGAAATTTCTGGGTCCCGATGGTCAGACTGAACAGATACTGTGCCGGAGTCGTGTTCTGCCTCAAATCAATAACTACGAGAATTACGTGATTGATCTCTGTATGGTAAGTCCTATACTGCAAAGCCAATACTTCGTTATTAGCATCATATCATTACCGCATTTAACCCGCCGCGGTGGCTCAGTGGTTAGGGCGCTCGGCTACTGACCTGGAGTTCCCGGGCTCGAACCCGACCGCGGCGGCTGCGTTATTTTGGAGGCAAAACGCTAAGGCGCCCGTGTGCTGTGCGATGTCAGTGCACGTTGAAGATCCCCACGTGGTCGAAATTATTCCAAAGCCCTCCACTACGGTACCTCTTCCTTCCTTTCTACTTTCACTCCCTCCTTTATCCCTTCCCTTACTGCGCGGTTCAGGTGTCCAACGATATATGAGACATATACTGCGTTATTTCCTTTCCCCCCAAACCAGTTATTTCTATTATTATAATTATTATCCTATTTACACTGACTGCACGCCGAGGGCCTCTCACATTTACTTAAAGCTAACCCCCGCTGAATCTACTCTCTCAGCTGCGCCAGCTGAATCTACCCTTTCCACATCACACCTGGTCCTATCGTGCTCTTGTCAATTTTGTCTTGTCTTGGAATCAATTCCTTTACGCTAAGTGACCATCGGCTATCTTCACACCTTATTGCATGTCCTGGGCATGGCATTTTACTCCTCTCAATTTCAGCTACGGTACAATTTTACCTACCTTGTTTGCTCGCGCACACTGCTTTATTCCTACCTCACTACATTCCCCTTGACGTTTTACGAACAGTAAGCCGCTGCGTTGTCCTCAATCGCTGGTTCATTAACCAAAATAGTACTATGTTGTAGGAGAAGCAGTTGAAGTCTGTTGACCAGAGACTGATTTCAAGTAGCGGCTTATTCCGAAACATACTTGCAAGTTCCAACGCGTAAGTCACTACTACCATTGATCAGCTGCCTTTAGTTATTAGATTCACCACAGCTCGCTGATTGGACAACAAGATGTAAAGGTAGCCAGCTCTACGTGACGCGTACGGATCGCTGAATCCTGGCTTCTTGCAGTCAATGTGCTACTTATCATAAACGGCTGCGACCCGTACAGGTGTATTGACAAAATTTGCCTTGACAGTCGATAGACTGAGCTTAGCGAATTTCATGCAGAGTTAGCTTAAAGTAAGGTAAATATTGTTATGTGGCGGCCAGCCGAAGTATGAGACGAGATGACTGATGACAATGAGATGGTTTAATGGCGGTGGGCCTAGCGCGAGCGCTCCGTGCCACGCGACTGCCCACTTTGTCGTCTTCTAGTCCGTGACACTAACCGGGGCTGCCGAGGATCGTCCCGATCGCGCGAACTAGAAGACGGCCGTGAAGACGAAACGTAGGACGTGACGATGGGCGTGACAGGAGGGATGAACACAGAAGAGAAGAAGATGCAGGGCTTGCCGTCACGATGAAAGAGATGAGCAGATCATGAACAGATGAGCGCTGGTCCAGGATGCTTCCGGGCCGTGCGTAGGTCACCTTGAGCCGACGGCCGAGGCCCATAAACACACCGAACAGCATGGGCAGGGGCTGTGTTCGAATATGTTGGCGGCTTCTATAGGGTCGATGGGGTCGTAGGTTCGAGTTGCGGCGGCGTCGTGATGTTGTCGTGTCTTCTGGTCGGGGCGGGGGACGGGGCTGGGGTGAATGGCAGGGTCGGTTCTTGTCTGGTGGGCTGGGGCACTGCCGGTTGGTGCGGACAGGAACACACGACCGATGACCTCGGCACACGTAGGATGCCGCAGCTCCAGGATCAGGATGGGGACAAACTCTGCACCTCACACCAAATGTAACGTGACGGCCAGCCGAAGTATGAGACGAGATGACTGATGGCAATGAGATGGTTTAATGGCGGTGGGCTTAGCGCGAGCGCTAGCTCCGTGCCGAGCGACTGCCCACTTTGTCGTCTTCTAGTCCGTGACAATATTTAACTCGGGCAGAAGGAACAAATCGTAGCATCCCCATTTCGAGACCACCAAGCATATAGCCCCCTGTATAACCCATACATTTGTCTCACCGAATCATTTATGGCCGGCTAATTGCCCATACAACGGGCGCGTGCAGCGTCCGTTTGTTGAGGAGTGCGCAGGAGGGCTTCGCTTGATGTTGCGGCAATCAGGAGCCGTTAGACTACACAAAAAGTCGGGCCATCGGTGGCCAATGGGCCTTGCAGCACACGACTCCCACGGGTTTCGCCTTCACGCTAAGCGCTTCCGCTCGCCGTGGAGGTCCTTCCGCTCTGTGCGCGGGGCCGACGGACACTTCCTCCATTAGCGTCTCCTGGGAACTAACCGCTCACGGCGCTTCGCAACCGTGCACCTGATACCGTGAGAGCACTCAACTTCGTGCAATATTCCGAGGCCGGACATTTATTTGGTTCCGGTGATGATCTTCTTGCCTTGATATACTCCGCTGTTGGTCTTTCCAGGTCAACGAGCCTGTGCTTGTATACACCTCTTTTGCCCTTGATGTCCTTTATACTCAAGATACTTTGTAGAGAAACTGGCTAATGCGCACGTGACGTTTGCTTGGACGCGCATCAAACGGACGTTTCCGAGAAAGCAAAAAAATGCAAGCTAACTTAGCACGCGTCAGACTATAATTTCTTTGTACGGCAAGAATCGCCCTTATAACATTGTATGGCCAGCAGAGAACCGCTGCGGATTTGCACGCAGCGCAACTAACTTATGTAGTGAAAGTGCTAACGCGCACCTATTTGTTCACGGTGCTGATACACAGAAACGGGGAAACTATGCCCTATCGACTACGCCTACCTTTAAGGCTGCGTTGTAAACGTCGTTAGTGTCAATGTCATGTTGGGCGCTCTTTTCTGTGCAAACCAGTCCTGGCTTCCCGTGGTAGCTGCCCATTCCTGCTTCTTTTCGGCCAACTTTCACTGCGCTTACAGATTTCTCAAGGAAACAAGTGTGAGCTTCCTCGTTGCATAGTGCGGCTCCGCAGTGCGTGCCCGTGTTCTCAGGGAAGTGTTCGTTTTCCTCTCGACGCTTCGGGCTCTCAAGTGAACGTGAACGAAGAAGCTCTCGATGTATCCAGTAGTCATCGGATATGCAAAGTCATATAGATTTGCCGGGGCCATTCGGCCCTGCACAAAGTCCCTGGCCAGGACTATCAGATCAGCATCGGGGACGGGAAGAGCAGACGATAGTCCGCTTTTCCTCCTTTTCGTCCCAGATGGTAGCTTCGGTGGTCAAGTTGAGCGTCGTCGGCCGATATAGATACGGGTGCACAGGGGGTTTTCGGTCGTGATGCGAGTTTTGTTTCTTTAGATTCGTGCTGCATATTTATTTATCCATTTTTTAAACCCAGCTTCATGCATTTCGAATGCCTCGGCGCATTATATTTGCAACTGTGTCACAGCGAGCCAGCTGCTGCGGTAGACTTCCTCGAGAGATACGTCTCCGTGCGGCGGCAACCAAAGCGGCATGGCTCTGCGGCAGGAAGATTTTTTCTAGTTTTTCTCTAACCGAAAGTGACGGTGCCTGACGGCGACTCGCGACTGGCACACGCACGCTTCGTGTAACCTCGCCTCTCCAATGGCCATCACAGTAATAACCTAGCCTAACTGCGTCCAGGCAGATTGCTTGACCGAAGGAACTAGTATTGGCGAAGACACGAGACCTCGCATTTATTTAACGAGTAATGAATATTGGTTGTTGACAGCTCTAGCAGGGTGTGTGGGTGGATTGCGCTGCTACAGGAGCTAGTGTTGTTGGGTTCTTCGCACAAATCGTGTCAGTCTGGACCATTTGGCTTCGTCGGCCGTTTCATCGTGTTAGAGTGTTCACTGAATTTTGATTGGCGCAGTGCCTCGAAGTTTGAATGGCGATTGCGAAATTACGTGGGTCGTGAACGAGAAAGCAGAACTGCTTGACACAGAAGCAGCATAAAGCGAAGTGATCAATGCGAAGAGGTAAAACCTGACCTCTTCAGCCTGAACCTCCTTATATACGAGCACTGCAATGCAGAACTTGTATTGAAAAAGAAAAACTAGAAAAAAAGACATGCTTGCGCCTTCGTGTTAGACTGTCTGCAGAGCAAGGAACAGTGGCACTCGAATCATGCTTCTCAGTCCACTTCTGACGGAATGCGAATACAGCCAGTATAATAATAATAATAATTGGTTTTTGGTGGAAAGGAAATGGCGCAGTATCTGTCTCATATATCGTTGGACACCTGAACCGCGCCGTAAGGGAAGGGATAAAGGAGGGAGTGAAAGAAGAGAGGAACAAATAGGTCCGTAGTGGAGGGCTCCGGAATAATTTCGACCACCTGGGGATCTTAGCGGGCGCCTTAGCGTTTTTCCTCCATAAAAACGCAGCCGCCGCGGTCGGGTTTGAGCCCGGGAACTCCGGATCAGTAGTCGAGCGCCCTAACCACTGAGCCACCGCGGCGGGACAGCCAGTATGCCTATTTGCAGAGTTGTGCTGGCTAGCAGCTGCTTGCTTGCCATGAACTTGCAGTGCCCCAGTAAAGCGCCTGTGGACGAAGTCTTGCTTATACACTGACGAATTTTGTCTGCGCAGCGTGAGAAAACAGCAGCAGTAATTACTGCTAACCGGTTATTTTTTTTAGTGGTGACGGAGATCAGAGATATGATAGCAATGCATTCGATCAAGATGCATGCCCTAAACGCAGCCTCTGCTCATGCAACACGTCCACGACACTTATTTAAGCCGACTTGAATATCGCGAGAGATGCAGCTAGTCAAAGCAGACCACATGTACAGAATGCATGCAGAACTTTGTGCTCAATCATTCAAGTTTAATTCGTTTCCAAATTTTCAGAGAACCGAAATTATGCTCTATGAAGACCATACCAGTAAGCCAGCGAATTCAGAAGCATGCATGGCGCTTTGCAAGAATTTGCGCACCCCTCTGTGTGTGAAAGACAACAGTGCCCTTTCCACGCTGAGTCGCGGTATTTAGGACACCGATAACGCTTCCCTTTCATTGGTCAACCAGTGGGAATAACTGTTATATCTACGAAACGCATTCAGAGCGCGGTAAGGTGCCCCGGAAAACAAAGGTGCAACCGCAAGGTTTGTCGCCTCTTCCAGTCCTCAATTGATGTGGTTCCTGATTGGAACAGTCATGACCCCCACGAGTTAACCAGCCTCGGGTGTCTTGAGAAGTTCCGCACTTTTGGGTTTTCCGTTCTATCCCGTACAGGCACAATGCCACGGCTCTTGGTACAGTCAGTAACCCGCACGGAAATGTCCAAACCTTGAATGTGACGAGAGACGGATGTGTGCGGGAAAAACGAATGGCGCTACTCTACCCTGAAGCACAACAAGCAGAGAAAGAAAGAAACTATAAAGAAGGAAAGAAAGGAACAAAGAAACAACAAACAGAAGCCGGTACCTCACACGCATTCCTAAAACGCAAACGCCCACAACATTAAACATTGCGCTTAGCGGCGCCGAAGTTCACGCCGACCACCCCGACTATACAAACCACAACTCCGCCGCCGCAAAGAGGGATTTCACATCACCCAGGCGGAGGCCGCTCTCGACGCAAGAACTAGCCTCGGCGGCCGCAGAGGCCCTTGGCACGTCGGTATAGGAGCTGATCGAGATTCGCATATTTATATCGCCCTCCGCCAATCGTTCTCCCAGGGGCCGGCCTCGCTCACTTCACTTCACTCTGTTCTCTTTCTCGTTTTCTTCCTCAATTTCCTGCGCAGCGTGTGGAGGGGCAAAGCTTGCTAAGGGCGGGCTCTGCACAAGTGTACGACCTTGAAAAACAGTACCAAGGCTGTCTTGGAGCGGCGACGACCGCTATTTATTGCCTCACTCTCACGGATCGCTTAAAAGGCCCCTAGCTGGCGTTGCCTCAACGCTTGCTTTCAACCAGACCTGTATGCGCCCTCTTCTATAGGGGAAGCATGCGGCTACGGCGGCGGAGGTGTGGTCACGGAACGCGCCGGGAACGCGGCCGCGTCCACCGCGGGCGGCTTGGCGCGTGCTTCGGTAATTGTCGACCTATTTGGCTTGGCCGTGCTCTTTGTGGCGGTTATGGGATACATACATAACGGCGGATGGTAATGAAACGATGCCGGTTTCTGCTTTGGCTTTAAACTTAGGGTTCATTATGCATAGTGATTGAAAGAATAAGGAGTAAACAATTCCAAATTTTTTGTCTCTTAATAGAGCGGTGAGAGAAAGAGATGCGTTCTAGCGCGATGGCTGAATAGTTACGGAGATCGGCTGCTGAACAGTTATGACAGTTGGCTCCTTAGAACTAGTCTCCAGACCGCCCTGGCGGCCGCATTTATCTGAAGGCAATAAAGGCGAAAGCGACTGAGTGCTGAACGTTTTGTACCCGGTAAGGAGCCCTAGGCGATCGAAATAGATCAAGTACTCTCTAGTGTGTCCTATGTGGTGCACCACAGTTTGACTATGATAATTCAAATCTATTATCCCTGTTCAACCAGTGTCTTCACATAAAGACCAGGTACAGTACTCACGGATTGAAATAGGACATTCGGAGCGCTAGCCTTGCAGTGCCACGCAGGCATGTGGTAAACCACAGGCCGGCTCATTGGCTACTGGAAGGAACAATTCTGCTTTGTAGATGTTCTCCCTCTCGCGCCATACCACAATGCACCACCTTGGTTCCATGAGCGTCTACGGGCGGCGCTCCATGAAGCGACAGCCACGCGCTCCGAATGTCCTATTTCAATCCGTGAGTACTGTACATCTTGCTGCCAGGTACTCCGATTTTAGGTAGCACCTCACGATGGACGTGTTTTATTGGACAATAATTGAAGAGCCATTTCTCCTGCAATGATCGGCAGCTGAGCTGTTGGCGATGACGATGAGAATGATGATGACCGCTCTAGACTACACTGGCTTGAATGTGCAACACTCACTCATTAGACAACCCGGCAAGTCACGCGAAGATCAGTCACGATGATAAAGGCACATTCTTTTCTACCACCTAACCACTTGATAACCGCAGGAGACCGAAGGACAGAGAGCAGCGCTGACTACTGCGTTAGCCATTATTTAACGCAGCCGACGATCTCAAGAGCGCGTACTTATGAAGAGCATTTCCTGCCGGAGCAGTCGGGGGCCGTGCTTTGGAGGCGAACAAGTAGAAAACAAAACGCCCCAGGGCGCCGGCGTCCGGCCAGCCACCTCTGATATTGTTATTAACTTCCTCCACGCTACCTCGCCTTCAGAGCGAATGTATTTCTTCTTTCTGTTGGTAGGTGTTCTCGTTTAACTCTCGCGTGCGCCGCCGCTAATAGTCAGCTGTCAAGAGAAAGAACAGAGGGGGAGAAGGGAAAGAAAAGAAGGGCGTCGGCGACGTCCGGCGCCTTTGGCTTGAAGGCCGTTGGCGGAAACCAGCATTCATGGGCAGCCTTCGTCCTGGCTGTGGTACGAACGCGGCCGCGGCGACGACTGCCCCGTTATACGGCCAGCCATTCACCGGAGGCGTTTTTATCCGCTCCGGAACGCCAGGGACGTGCCGTAATACGCTGACGGGCAGGCGTCGAGGGGAGAGCGCCGTGAAGGGTTGGGAACGGAATTCCGCTCTTAACGTCGGGCGGTGATCCACATAGAAGATTGATGATCGGTTCGATACAATGCAGGGTGTGCTGTAGGTATACTTTGCACTAGCTTTCTCTGGAACGAAAAGCCCAGTTACCTTGTGTCCGAAGAATCGTCCACGTATCGCACAGTTAGAGCAAACGGCGGGCTGGTGTTGTTTTGGATCATACTGTCCGCTGCGTTGCACAGTTACTCAAGAATGTAGATTGACTGCACTAACAGAAAGTAAGAAAAGCAAGATGGCAGTTGTATTTCAAATGCTCTGTGCCTTTCATAAAAAAATATTCAAGATTGTTTTTTTTTCTGGGGGGGGGGGGGGGGGAGGAAATTGCGCAGTATCTGCCTCGCATCTTAGCGGACACCTGGACCGCGCCGTAAGGGAAGGGATAAAGGAGGGTCAGTAAAACGAGCTCTTGGGAGAGTTGGTTATTTATCTTAGGCATAGAAGCAGCTCAAAAAACACACACACAAAAGAAGAAGAACGAGACACCGAGAGACACGCACAGACGCAGCGTCTGTGCGTGTCTCTCGGTGTCTCGTTCTTCTTCTTTTGCGTGTTTTTTTGCGCTGCTACTATGCCTAAGATAAAGGAGGGACTGAGAGAAGCATGGGAGAAAGATGTGCCGTAGTGGAGGGGTCCGGAATAATTGCGACCACCTGGGATCTCTAACGTGCTCTGACATCGCACTGCCCACAGGCGCCTTTGCGCTTCGCCTCCATCGAAACGCAGCCGCCGCAGTTGGATTCGAACCTGTGTACTCCGGATCAGTTGCCGAGCATGCGGTTTCAAACCTATTGCAAATAGGCGCTTCCGGGTTTGGACTTTGGGACGCCGCATATTCTCCTCTTACATCATCTTGGATCTACCTATATGAAGTCCACTCGATTACTTTTGCACAAGTTGGCTTTCACCAGGAAAAAAAAACTGGGACGTTCACTCCTACAGCTCCTCTGGTAAAATGCAACCCATTCCTCCATTATTCCAATACGCCCGCCTGGAGTGCTAGAAATGGTTTCTCTAATTTTTGTAATAATGAAACGGTGTACAAAGTTAACAAAAATATCTTAGTCTGTTAGCTTGAATTCAATTGGTAGCTTGTACTCAACCGGAGACTCTTTGCACCTTTCCGTTCACAGTAAAAATACTATTAGTGTATGGTCTGAAACCAAGCGGCAAATTGATGATAAAATGAATGTGGAAAATAGGTAATAAGCGAATATTATGCGGGCTTAACTGCATTGCAACGTCATCCGTCTCCTGATTTAACTTATTGAATCACTTATCTGAAAACTAAATTTAATATAGCGGATCCGCCTCGATTGGGGCTTCGGGCTTCCTTGTTTGGCTTTGCTCTGGGCTCTTCTCTCCGAGTACACAACTCTGAAACACTACAAGTGATCACAAGGCAACAGGAATCGAACAGTAGCTTTCAAACATTAACTTTGTGAGCCACAGCCTTTTTACGGAATAATCAAATTTATTCCAATGGGCAAAGAAATAACATTTCCAACGCAAAGCGCTCTAAGATTCCTGTCTCAGCTGGTGCACCGGGCTGTGGAAATTCACCGAAGGCGAACCTTCCTGCGCTGTGTTCGCTTCACTCGGTTTCTTGGTAGCTCTCCAAGCCTGTAACGAACCGCACGCCTTCGGAGTGAGTTATGAACGCGTCAGCCGCACTTACACATCTACTGGAATGCGCGTTAATTTATGCGTGACTGTGTCAGTGAAAACGCCTTCTGTCTGCAGCACCCACACAGCCGCAGCGCTGGGCAAAATCTCAAAGGCCATGTCACAAGAGTGCGTTTCGAAGACAAGTCATTTGGCGCCGTTTGCATCGGCGCGTTATGCTCGAAACGGGCTGACTTCATAACGGCCAATGCGCGGCTGCAACTGTTGCCTACAGAGATACAGCTGCGGCGCCAACACGGGGAGTCACCGCACACCTCGAGGGCAAGTGTCCTCGCTGAAGCCATTGATGTCTGAGCGCGATAGCAGCGGCTGCCGCGGCAATTGTGCTGCGCTGGGAACTCGTTCGTGGCGCAAGGAAGTCCCGGAGATATTATACGCAAGTAGCGTACTAATTAAAACAGAGGCTAACCGTTTAGACGATTCAGTTGTGCTTACTGGTACCAGTGATGTGCTAGTGCTAACTAAATGGGAAGAATGAATGGGCTTATATGATTTCCAGCAGTACCGAAGCAGACACCAGTAGTGAGTTTTAGCATAGCGTGTGCCCGGCACCACTTCCCAAGGCGCAGTTCGCCTGAGGATGCCAGATGACTTAGGGCGCCGGCCAGCTGCCGCATCGACACCAATCAGCGCGAGCCCACTTTCCGCACGCGGTATGAGGTTAGCTGTAGCAGTGGCAGTACGTGCTGTGCTATACTAAACTCAATATAAAACCATGCGAGGGCGGGAAGTACTCAGGTCTGCAGGTCATAAAAGCAGATTTTGGGAAAAAGGTTAGACACGGAGGTTGCAGGATAGGCTTCATCGGAAATGGGTTGGAAAGGCTTCTGTCCTGCAATAAACGTAACGTTGTTTCTGACGATAACATCTGAATGGACCTGACGCATTCTGGAACATTTGGAGGAGGATAAAATTGTGCAATGCTGAATAAAGGTGAAGAGAACTGCCATACTGCGAAAAGTGGCTTGGAATTCCGAATATACATGCTAACAAGGCTCTTTTTTAGTTCGTTTCCACATGATGCGCAGAGTAGCTTCATGACAGGTGTAATAAATTCTACCTCTCAAGATTATCATTAAGGTATGAGATTTCAGAAGCATATAAGAACATAAATCAGAAAGCAATGCGAAAAAATAAGTTTATATATGATGGCTACAGACACTGCACACAGAACACCTACTGATGGCCGTTAATTATAGACCAAAAAAAAAAATAACCGACGATCACGGTTGTCAACATGAAAGACGGTTTGCGAATCCACGAACAGATCAGTCCAATATGAAAAGGAAAAACCACTTTTGCACGAAAAGACCAGCGCTTTTGGTTAGCCCTCTTTTAAAGTTCAAAGTTTCTTTTTCTCTTTTGCGTTAAAAAACTAGTTAGAAAACGTACAAAAGTGCGCTTGTCGCACATAAATATTGCAGTCATCGTAATTTAATTAAGGGGAAAATTTTGTTCCCTTCCTTATTGAAGAAGCCTCTACGTACGCTAAATAGAAGAGCGTAAAAAGGGAGTCAAAGGCAGTGCGCTGGAGGACAGTTCATATCGTTTTTACTCCCGTATAGCCGTATTCGTGTTAGAGCGTAGAGGGCAACGCATGTGCTTTCAACGAGAAGGCAGAGGCGCCTCGAAACGATGTGTTTGTCAGCGAAACCAGCAGAGGCGACTCTAAAAATAGATGACTCGTTCTTTGCCGGTTACTCTTTCTCTGTGGGAGTCGAAGCACGGCAAACGTGCTCTTAACCACGGACAAAACAGCTACCAAGAATAGGCGCAGGCCTAAAGAGAGGAAGCCGGTGGTTTAGGAAGCGGGAAGAATGCAGCAGGCGAAAAGCAACTATGTGGAAAACCTCTATGTGGAAAACCGCAGTGCGGACGGATCGAGGACCTCGAATGCCTCGTGTGTTTCTTTTCAGCACGATCTGCAGCCGCTGGACTCAGGCATCCACACGCCAACGAGGAAAGTTGCCGGTATGCACGTTTTTTCCACTGTCCTTGAAACTGGTGTCCGTACGAAAATGCAGCTACCGGTACTGACTCACTAAAAGGCTTGCACGTAGATAACTAACTCACTCACTCAATCAATCACTAAAAATCGCTCGGACGAATCGTGAAGAGAGAAATATTTTGCACCGCATGTGAAGCTTACTAAGCTGTCGCTTTCTTTAGAATAGCTTTTTTCCCTTTAGAATTCCACAGAACTCCAGCCGACATTCGAGGCTTCCATTCCCACACCTCCCAGTAAAACTCTGCTCCCTTCAGTCGCCAAGCAACAGCCACAAGACTAGGGTGCCGACTGGAAGAACAAATCAGAAAGTACTCCAACAAGGAATGACATGGTCTTGGGGTAATGGTGATGCACAAAAACAACAAAATAAAGTGTCAGTTATAGAAGCCGGCGCGAAAGGTGTTATCTGGGTCACGCTTCAGAGCGGATGTAAAATTGCGGCGGCGAATAAAGACGTGCCTAGCAGGGCCTCCTCAAATGACAGATTGCTTTTTTGTTCGCGCTATTTCAGGCCCGATTCGGCACGGCAGCCATACGTATAATCGGCCGGAGATTCTGCGACGAAGAAAGAAACAAAGGGAAAAATCACGGTCTCCTGACCTGAATAAAGCCAAGCGGCAGGATGCAATCTTTCTTCAGGTATTAACATATCGGCGAACACCCTGGACCCCGCTAACCCCTGGGTCCGCGCTGATTGCCGGGCATCAGCTGGAGCAGCATCGATGGGAGCGGCGTGCGATAAACGGTGCGCGGGGCGTCGAGTCTCAATGTGCCGTTGAGAAAATTATATGGCACTGGGCACCGTGAACGATGTACCCTCTGGTTGGCGATTACGGCTGGACCAGGAGGAAGATCTCAAGGGGCTACGCGTGTAGTGGCGGACGAGTTCTTACCTGCTGAGAGAACGAAGACTTGGAGGAATGACAGCAAGATAGATGTACACAGGGCGCTGAACGTGGACAAGCTTTTATGTGCGACACATTCTCGGCTGATAGAGAAATGATGGCTTGGTTTATAGCTATGCCTATATTTAGTTTGTGAAACAGTTGTGGCATTTTTTTACTCTTGTAACGCGAGTGCTCGAGTGTGTGTGTGAGCGCCAGTGATGGGATACAGGAGGCGTGTCTAAACATCTGCTGAAATGATAGAGTATACACCAAGAGAAGGTAGTAGCGACAGCGGGTGACTGAAAATCATATGGAGTGACATTCTTTTGAAATTCGCTGATGCAGCTTGTCCCAAATTAGAGCAATTGCATGCGTGCTTAGCGAAACCTGTATGCATTGCGAAAGTCCTTTTTCGCTTAGTCGACTATATTAAGCTGACTTGTGGTGTTCTTTTCTCTTTTATATTGATTTTCTGTAGTGCTCGGAGACCAGTTCTTAAGGATTTTCATTGTTTGTGAATGCGTTTTACGCAACTGTGCGTGGCCAAAGAGGGGGCCCGTGGTGTCGCCAAGCACTTTGGTTCCCTTTACCGTCATGTAAGACATAATGGTCCAACAAGCTTCCTTAATATCCCTTTAATGGTGGTAATGGTGGTGAATTTGAAAATTATCGTGAGTACGAGGACGGCTTTAAAACAGTTCGACTACCTGTTGATATGGCGGGTTTCTCCGCTGCAGATGAATCAAGAAATACAAAAAGTAACAGAGAGATAAAGGTCAGAAAGGATGCGATAACCAAAATGCTTTTGGCACAGAACGACAGTTTCCTCCCAACAGTCATTTTCATGCTTTATGCTTCGCAGCGACGAAGTCATTTTTGCCTTATAAGGACGCGATACCATTTAGTATCTTCCCCTTGCTCTAATGCGGTTTGGTGTTCGTCGCTCTTGCGTTCCCTGTTCAGTAGATGTATGGTGACAGCCTAATATTTTCCAGAATCTAATTATGTCAACAAGCATCCTAGGCGCGCGACGAAGAAGATGCAAAAATAATGGGCACTGGTCTGCCTTGTATGATGCAGCCAAATACCCACCGCAGAGTTCCCAAATCTAAAGTTGGTTTTAAAGGCTTCATTTAAGTAGCAACTGTAAGCATACGCTAAATTTCCTGCTCGGTCAGTCAGCAAAAAAAAACGAGACAAATTAGGCATTTAGAAAAGGGCCCCTATTTCAAAAGTCCCTATAGTCACCTAAAAAGTGTTTGCAGGTTGTCTGTTACTTGCACCGAATAAATGCGAGTGGCAAAAAGAAAAGCCCCAGAACCTAAATTGAATTCCTGTCCTTGATGGGCAATTTTCTCAACCCGTGGTCATCGCTGGAAGCAATTTGCAGGAACAAATTACCCTAGCCTTGCACTGCGACATCACTCGGGCTGTGTAAGGCTGCGCGGCGGAAGACGAGGCTAATGGCGGCGAGGTGCCAAAGGGCTCGACACTTTCTGCCCGGTAGATAATTGGGCGCTTTCGCCGCTATCCGTACAGCCGCCAACGTGAGGGCAGGACCTTGTCTTCGTTTCGTTTAGAAGGCTGCGCTGGGTGACTTGTACGTCGCGTTTCTTTGACCCCTTCACGTCAGAAAAAAAAGGAAGGCAAAGAAAAAGGACGAAGCGAGGCGACAGGATAAATGAACGAAGGGAAAAAAGAAAGAAGATCCTCGTTCAACTCCTTCGCACGCGTCATTTAAGCCACACGAGGTCAGAGTTCAACAGACAGATCGTTCTTGAGCGCGCGCGCGCGCTGCGTGTTTCAAGCGCTCGGTCTTCTCTTCGCCATGACGCCTATTAGATACAACGACTTCTGCGGGATGCTCGAGTGGTTTCGCGCGACGAGACAATGGGCCACGCGGCGGAAGCGTTGGTGTGTGGTCCGGAGCAAGCCTCATTGGATTCAGCGTGAAGTGGCTTCGCGAAGTGGTTCGCGTATAATGAAGCATTGTGTAGCGGTCCGGCAGGCGAACGGATGGCAGCTGACGGGGAAGCGATTCCCCTAATTGAGCTGTTGCGGGGCAAATGAGTTCGCCGGTAGCCATTGGAAGAATCGCGGCCGAGAAACCAATGTTATGGGCCGAGAGAGGCTGTAGCAAGAGTTGAAGCCTGCGAATAAAGATTAGCAGTTATAGTCGAATGCGTTATGACAACCCTGAATCGTACAGATTATATAGTGTAAACCTCAGCAGTCTTCCACGCAAAGTCAGCGCGCCTTGCCTTTTGTTACAACCTTCTCTACCGCCGGCTCGGTGGTCATTACAACTGCAATGCTTAACAACCGCCGCGGTGGCTGAGTGGCTAAGGCGGTCGGCTACTAAGCCGACGCACCCGGGTTCGAACCCGACCACGGTACCCGCGCTTTGACGAAGGAGAAACACAAAAGACACTTGTGTGCTGTGCGATGTCACGGCACGTTAGTGATCCTCAGGAGGTCGAAATTGGTCCGGAGCTCTCCACTTCGGGGCCTCGTTCTCCCTTCCTTTGTAACATTACTCCTTCATCCTTTTCCTCACGGTGAAGTTGAATTGTCTTCCGAGGAGTACGACAATTACTGTGTTTTCACTTTCGCATCAATTCGTTCTCGAAGTACGTTTGAAAGAGCACGGCAGGCAGGTAGAGCTACTGATTTCAAGATGGCATTTAAACGAATGAGCTGAGGCCACGTGAGCAACCTTACAGCGGCAGGGTCGACTGAAGGCTGCCGATCGCTTGTTTGTAGATTTACAGTTAATGAGAAGGCTCATCACAACGATGAATTTGGTTTTGATCACCTTAACGGATTACGTCCTACCGCTGCCTCCTCACTCTGTCCTTGCAAACACGTGCTAAATGATTGCAACAGCGCTGCATTTGTGTCAGTAGTAGGCATATTTGCTTACTTGAACATTAAACGAAGGAGAGTGCGAAATTTCGTTTCCCTTTTAGTTTAGAGATTTTAAGTGCTTTTAATATATTAACCACCTTAATAGCAATATATATACATAAAGGTTTCAAACAACAAAGCCACCGAACTATCCACCAGAAATCAGGAAGGCTCCTTCTCGACAATTCTATTGGTCTTGTCGACGATGCACCGCGTTAGGAAGGCTGGCGCGATGCATCATTGGTATTACGATATGAATTATTATGTACCGCGTGTAAAACTAATTGTGTTCGTTAAAAGACAGTAAAATCGAGGTCCTGTAGTGCGTATTACGTGTAAAACTGCTGCTGAAGTTTGGTAGAGTGAGAAATCCGGCCGTTATTAGAAGCCCCCGCCCCTATGCACACTAGGCAAGCTGCCATCCTGTCATAAACGTTACGTTGCACTTTGAGAGAAATAAAATTGCAGCAACTGTCGCGAATAAGCCGTTAGGTAATAAAGATAAGCTTGAGCTAAATTTTAATTAAGTAATATAAAACTCCAGTCAATCCTTTGCATACACAAGGAATGAGTGAGGGCGTCGTATGTTTTATGGCCGCTTGTCAGATCTACACGAAAACAGGGAATCGGTGCCCGCACAGACCGTGTTTGTGTTCAATGCTGCCATTCTTATAAACGTGGTGTCGTCATTTCACGTGGTGCAGCATGCCCTCTCATGACATTCCATAACTACAGCGCATTTGACGGACCAGAAAAGAAGAGACATAACAGAGCACCCTCCCATAAGATTACCTTGAAGTTTTGTGGCAATTTGAAAGAGTGAAAAGGCCTTACTAAAGGATACTCGTCTAAAAGCAACCACTATTCAAGTTCCCGGGTTTGAACCCGGGAACTCCGGATCAGTAACTAAGCGCCCTAACCACTGAGCAACCGCAGCGGGTACACACACGCCGCGGTGGCTCAGTGGTTAGGGCGCTTGGCTACTGATCCAGTGTTCCCGAGTTCAAACCCGGCCACGGCGGCTGTGTTTCGATGGAGGCAAAACGCTAAGGCGCCCGTGTGCTGTGCGATGTCACTGCACGTTAAAGATCCGCAGGTGGTTGAAAGTATTCCGGAGCCCTCCACTACGGCACCTCTTTCTTCCTGTCTCTTTCACTCCAGACACCAAATCCAAAGCCACGTTTGAACCATGATCTCGACGTGGCCTTCCCGACCGTGTTCGACCTGGGCATTCACAGGGCGAGCAACAACCGATGGACCTGAAGTCAACAGACCAATTCATACTACTGCCCTCCGAACGGCAATCGGTGCACAAAACTGCGGCTGGCATTCCCTCCGTTGTTGATCAGCAGGCATCGCTGCCAGTGGCCCAGATAGCTGAATCTCTCTGCGCTACCTACCTTCTGGTTCGTGTCCCGAGGCTGAGTTAAAAAGCGTTGTGCAGATAAAGTTCTCGGAGGCGTGCTGTGCTGCTTTGGGTGACCCTGGCAGGAGACAATCGCACCAGGGTATATGGGAGAGGAATAACAACAAGAAGGTATAACCAGCTCTAACCGCGAGCAATTCTGACGCGCGCGGCATGCGTGCAGCCAGGCCGCATAGCGAGGAATCAAATGGCCCAGCCACCTGCTCAGAATTTCAAATCGTTCGAGGTGCGTCTATTGTGCGCGCTGTATCTCGGCTTTGTCCTTGCTCGGCAGCGGCACGCTTAGCTCGCAGACTAGCAAGCAGTGACCCACGCTTTACGGTAGATATCCGATCAGGAAATTGCAGTTAAGCGGGGCACGATGTTATCCGCCTTGGCGTATCGGAAAAGTGCCTCCTGTATGCTGGCCGGCTGTTTGAGGAGAGGAAAGATTGGTTGGTTGGTTTATGGGCTTTAACGTTCCGAAGCGACTCAGGCTATGAGGGACGCCGTAGTGAAGGGCTCCGGAAATTTCGACCACCTGGGGTTCTTTAACGTGCACTGACATCGCACAGTACACGGACCCCTAGAATTTCTTGAGAGGAAAGAGGAAGCTTAAATGATGGGGAGGTGCAGAGGTTGGAAGTGGGAACGTGTCTCTGGCCGGCTGCTTTGCAATGGGGCAACGAAAAAGGAACGAGAGAAAAAGGGATAGAATTAAGAAGGGAGGTGGTCGCGGCGAAAAAAAGAAGAGAATATGTTTACAACAGTCACACACAGTACAAAAGCACTGCGTAAGATGGCAGGTGCTGCCACCGGTGGGATTTGTACGATCCAGGTTGCTCTTCACAAACTACAGCCTTGGGAGGGCAGGTTGCTGGCACCGGTGGAATCTGTCCGTCATTGGTTGGCTCCAGACAGACAGACAGACAGACAGACAGACAGACAGACAGACAGACAGACAGACAGACAGACAGACAGACAGACAGACAGACAGACAGACAGACAGACAGACAGACAGACAGACAGACAGACAGACAGACAGACAGACAGACAGACAGACAGACAGACAGACAGACAGACAGACAGACAGACAGACAGACAGACAGACAGACAGACAGACAGACAGACAGACAGACAGACAGACAGACAGACAGACAGACAGACAGACAGACAGACAGACAGACAGACAGACAGACAGACAGACAGACAGACAGACAGACAGACAGACAGACAGACAGACAGACAGACAGACAGACAGACAGACAGACAGACAGACAGACAGACAGACAGACAGACAGACAGACAGACGTTAAATAATTTTGCACAGCTAGAATAACCGGATTAGTGCTAAAACAGTACGCTGCACACAAGGTGCGCTGTGTCTAAGGTATATTGCACACGTGCATGCATAGTTCTCCCAGCAAGCCTTCACAAATCCTTCCGAGACAGGCGTTCGGCCTCAGTCGTGGCTCCCAAAGCATAAAACAGGCTCACACATCACACCACCTATTCAGGTGTTGCAGAAATAACGCTGTTTTTAAACTGAGTGCCGCAAAGGTAGAGAACGGCCTCATTGCAATGTCGCGCATCTTTTGTCAGGTCTGTACGGGAAGCCATGTAAACAAGAAGCTACGAGCCTCTAGCTTGGTAACTCTGTCGGCTAGCTTCCAGATGTAGACTTGATTAGATCACCAGCCTGACTGCCTGAGTTATTTTTCTCGGTACAGTTACTGGCTGCAGCAAGGCCGAGAAACAAAGGCTGCGGTGCAACAAAGGCTGCGGTTCACGGTTCGAGCAAAAGCTCACCAAATTCTGACGCTACTCTTCCCCAGTGCCTCATCTTGTTGCAAGAGGTTTGAAACGTTCCAGGTTTACTGAGAAATAAAGAGAGCGCACGAAAACAGGGTAGTCACCGTAAGCGCCGATATGTGAAAGACCAGTGACACTTTGGCAGCAGGTCGCAGTGCAGTGGCAACCGCAGGTCGATCCCGACAGGTGGCGCAGTGACAAGAGCGTCGGCCATCGAAGACTGCACAGTGAACCATATTTCTAGTTAGACAAGGCTGAAAGAGACAAGTGTGGTATTTAAATTGCTCGGTACCATGTGACGGGTAACAAACGACCGCGCGAGTAAGAAGCAAGCTACGCCACCTGCCGCGTATGCATGTCATGAATACCGTACTTCCCATGCTTTGATTTAAAAAGAAAATGTAAAGGAATGAAAGCGGCACGCTTTTTCTCGTTCCCTTTCGCTTAAAGCCGCCGTAGACGCTGCCGGGCTTGAGCAGTTTTTGGAGCGCAAGGTCACCGGGCTCAGAGGAAAGCACACGTGGGGTCTTTCACCGGAAGTTAGATTTAACGCGGACGTCCGCCCGACGCTGTGACGCAAACGGCAGGTTATATTTGCTGGCGGGCGGGAAGGTGACGGCGGCGCTGACGGCTGGGTAATGCCTCATACAGGTCCTGACACTCTAATGCGGAGGCGCTATAGGTTTCAAACAAGACTGGAGGAGGGGCAGTAAATTTAGGAAAAAAAAAAAACGTGCGCGCCTCATGCTTTTTTCTCCGAAACGCCATGAAGCTAGTTTGAACGCTCGAATCCGTCACACTGGAAGGTTTATGTCCATCATACAATGAGGTACGGAAGCTGAAAGCCAAGGTTGAGTGGCGGACACGTTTAAAAAGGCACTGAAAATTTGGTTTACTTGTGTGGGATTGCTTAATGAACGAACCGAAATGTTGGTTAACAAAACGACTCCTTGCAAATGTTTCGGTGCTCGCCATTCTCAACGTTGAGGACAGTTAATTCTTTCTCTTTGCCGCAGCACGTGGAACAACGCTTGCATCGCACCCGGACGTTCGTGTTAACGCAGTTTTAATCGCTCGGCTAATTTGCAAATGCCTGCGGATATCTCTGCACCGTGCATACTTGGCTCGTTAGTAGGAGTGTACGGATCGCAAATTGCCCGCAAACTGAGCGGCGCTCGGATAATGTGGTCGACAAAGACGGAGCCGAGGATAAAAACAAAGCTAGAAAAAAAAAGCGGGCTGCGGTGCCCCGCGGCATTCTGACCTTTCCTCATCCACGCTGGTATACCTACCGACTGGACGTGTGCGGCGTAATGGGAGACGCATTTCCTTCATTATATCTCGCACCGCTTCTCGCTCTCATACACTGGAACTCGTGCGCTGTAATGAAGCGGGAAGATTGTGTCAGACTTCCGGGCAGCCTAATTCGTTAGTTATGTGCATATATCTTTCATCTGTTTTTATATGTTTCTCGACCTCTAATAGGCGAAGTCCAGTCGCCACCCGAACGGGCAAATGGCGCACATTCGGCGCGAAGAGTAAAACGAATGAAAAAAAAAAAACAGAACGAATGAGAACCCAAAAATCTAAGATATGGTGAGTAGTGCCTCCGTTAACTTATCGGTCATAGCGCGTCATATTTCAGATACGGCAAAAGCGTTTAAAGTCATCTGGGTTTATTCCACGTGCAAAGCCGCGCTACCATATCCAGAAGATAGAGCTTACACCGAAAAGCGAGCTGTGGTATGTAATTATTTCTCGCCTTCATTAATTAATCGCCTCAGACTTCTCTCGTCTGAGTAGCACGTGAGAGGGGGCGCTTATAAGCTGCCATGATGAGCTGCTAAACGCCACTGGGAATATTTATTTTTTCCTAAAGTGATATGCTAGTGCGGAGAACAGCTGCACTTTAATTAGGCGAATCGAAGAGCTTTCGAGGAATGTTGATACTGTAGGGTGGACGTGCTTTCCGGGATGACGTGCTTCGCATACGGGCGCGTCTCTTCAGAAAACAAGACTCTCCTGGTACCAGCGCTCTGCGCAACGTCTCAGGGTCACGCGCGGAATTATATAAGAGCGATGGGTTTCCGTGCCGATCAGAATTAACATCGACCGCCCGCAGGCCACTATCGCGGAGTACAATCTCACGTTTTCGGCATTCGTCACACACAGCTGGGTACGGCCGCTATGGTAGAGCTTTGGGCACCACTGCTTGGGTAAGATGGCAGGATGCTCTGGCCGCAGAGTAGATGCCGAATAGTGTATGTAGTTCGATCACAATTAAAGCGCAGCGCCATGGAAGCCATTTTTAGCGTCACTGAGAAATGGTTCTTTCTAGGCGTGGAAGACGGCATTAGCCAGAGCAGCGAGCTACGGAAATTCAAGTGGTGTGGTATATCAAGCTTAACGTCCGGAAGCTGCTTGGTGCGCTATAACAGACGCCATAGAGAGGGGGACTCCAGATTAATGTCAAATTTCTGGGGTTGTCTACAGCGCGCTGACATCGCACAGCACAAGGGTCTTCTTGCATGTCGCCTCCATCAAATTATGATTGGTGTGCTGTGCGATGTCAGTGCACGTTAAAGAACCACAGGTGGTCGAAATTTCCGGAGCCCTTCACTACGGCGTCTCTCATAGCCTGAGTCGCTTTGGGACGTTAATTAAACCCCCATAAACCAAACCAAATTATGATTGCCCCTGTCTGGCTTCCACCCTCGAAGTAAGGAGCCGAATTCTACATACCCGCACAGCAACCTCTTCAGGACGAGGTCGAACATTTTAGGAGTCTATTCGAACGTACCATTCACCCAGTACCATTCATGTTCCGAAAAGTAGTTTCTAGTATTGAACACGCTAGCTGCAGCGGGAGCGCTAGAACTAGTAGCCAGCGAAGAGAAGTTGCTGCGTAGCCCGCTCGTGTAGAAGCACTATGAGCTCGAGCGAACCTCCCCCTTCCTCCCAGAGCAGACAAAAAGGCTGTTGCCCCCAAAGCGCCGCTCCGCCACCGCAAACAAGCAGAGGGGAGCACGTCGCCGGTGGCAGAGCGCGCACTGCCGTGCGGCGGCCTAAACTGGGTCAGCCATTCCTCCGTGGACCGGGAGAAAAAGAAAGCACAAGATCGCGCGCTCGCTGAGTCGCCCGCCGCGCTGTCTTGGCTTCGGCGGAGGCCGATTATTCGACGCGTGTAGCGCTCTCGTTGCTCGCACCGGCGGCCGTCATTATCCGGCGGCGGGGCACTAGGCGGCAGCGGGCGGCAATTCGCGTCGGGCACGCTCCTCTCGCTCACCTAGCACGCGGCGCTCGAGAGGGCTATTACGACGTTGTGGCTTAGACGGCATGCTTTGTAGTGGACACTGTCTTCGGGGCAATTCGGTGTGATGCCCGAAGGCATTCGGCGGCGCATTGCCCAAAACAAGGGAGGGCCAGTGGAACACGTGCACTTCGCTGTCGAATCACAGCGAGTACTTCATGCGTCCTTGTGGGAAGGCACTCAGTGCTGTGATAGTTCCCTATAGTTTTATTGCTCAGTTTGAGAGCTCACAGTTTTACTCCGATCTGTGTGTTTTATTTTCCACAGAATGTGTTGATGGCATGATAACGCGTTCTAGTTTTATTATAGCGTGCTGTCCATTTATAGAGTTCGAGAAGTTTGCCGAGAAAACACATCAATCGCTTCTTCGTTCGTAAAGCAGATGGCGCTCGAATTGTCAGGCAAAATAAGTAGAAGCAAGTAGGAGATATATAGAGAATTGGTAGAGAAGGTCAAGAGAGTAGTTTATTCATTGGAAGAAAATTGGCGATTAATCTTAAGATATTGAGCACGCTAGGAATTAATGGCCAGGTTACACTTGCCGCCACCTAGATACAAAGGAGAGGCTAAAAACTAGCTATCTCTCTAAAGAACGCGTTCGGTAGCGCCAACCACCGTCCGGCGAGGTTCCATCGATTCAATGGACTAGGATTTCCCATAACTAACTGTGTTTCGCTTTTACACTCTGTCCCAGTTGCATAAGGCGGCCGCAGGTCAGCACAGCGCATCAGGTTGAAGTCTGTGGCCGGGCATTGCGGAAGTTGGGGCGCACCCAATGTCCTGAGGTTTATACACTCTCACTACTGCCCTCCCTGCACTAATGCTCCTGTATACAATGTTCCAGTTTTAAGTGCACTTTTTTATTGGATGATGGAGTTGGTGATATGACTCACAAATTCGATCTCAAAGACGTTTCTTAGCGGTTGCTCTAGCAAACCCTGCGTTGTAATGAGTCCGGCTCAAAGACATTGTCCGTGTGAAATGGTTGTTGGCACTTAGAACGAAAAGATCTTTCTTCATCTTCATAATCAACAAAGCTACGCCCTCTTTATAGGACAGAAGCCACTTCCGTTGATAAGAAACTAACACAGTCTTTCGGCAGCTGGCAACCTATACCCAAGGAACTATTATAATTTGCTATCCACATCTGCCTGTATACCACACATGGTGTTTGGTTTACCTCAGAATCCAGTCTAGTAACAAAGCTCTGGTAAGCTCTAGTAACAGCGCTCACAGACTCCAAAGTGTACCGGTGAAGCGCAGGCCTGGTGTCATAACCACAGAATTCGAAGCCTGTGTGCCGTAGTCTGCGCATGCAGTGCGGTTGTTGTCTGGTAGCATGCCCGCTGTGAATATGTTGAACGCGTTTTTAGCTTCCACACGAGAGCTATAGCCGTTGAGCTGAGATCGCTCCGAGGTAACAAAGAAAACTACGGCCTCAATCAACTATGATTCTGGAGGCCACATGAATGGTTATAAATGATCTCTCAGAGGAATGGCTGAACAAAAAATCGGCGTGAGAGAAAAAAAAAACACCTCTGCTTCTGCACTCACCTCCCCGCCCCTACGACCAATTAAAGCCACAGACACAAAACACCTGGCGCGCTCTGCTTCCATTTTCCCAAACACATCCACAGCGGAAGCGATGGGAACGGCGGCAAGTGGATGCACTTCCGTCCTTCCGGAATGCTAATTTGCACACGAACAATGAACAGAGGGCCGCAGTTACTCAACCCGCGAGTTGCTTCCCCGTGCCGTAATAGAGATACGGGCTTCGATGCGCTCATTCCTCAAGCCCTGCCTCAAAGAAAAATGAGGTCTGTTTTCCATACACAGGCTGTCGCATCACGACTGTACGAAGCCCGGTGCACTACGGAAACCTATATCAATTGTGTAAGCCGCTTCGCACCAATGCCGTCTCATCTGCAACCTCTGCTCTCAATCATCGCGAGTCCACCCTCCGCCAAAGCCAAGCACCGCGGGTCGAAGCCATCAAAGAGTTGAGCGTACTCTACTCCATCTAAGTGTTCACCTCGCAACGACTCCTCTCTCGCAACCCACCAGAGGTCAGGACGGGGGTTGACGCGGGGCTTCGAATTACGTCCACGCTGTCTGCGTACCGTACACCGAGCTAACATATGCACGTGCCCCAGCACGTGTGGGGGCACCGACAGGTGCACGAGCAGCTCGCGGCGCCCTTGAGGTCACCAGGAGCACCCCGGGGAAAGAGTTGTTGGCGGGGACGCCATGACTAGCGAGGAAATGTGGCCGAAGAGAAGAGGCGAGCAGTCGCTCGCGTAGCGGGGGCAATGTGTGTTCCGGCTCGGGCGATCCTCGGGGCGGCATTTTTTCTTCCTGCATGCTTAGAGAGCACCGCCGTAGACAAAGGCGGATAAATGTTGGCGAAGTGCGCGGCTGTCTCCTTCCCTCAGTGCGTCGTACGCAGCGCATAACGGTGCTCTTCTCGTCTTGAAAAAAGAGTGAAAAAGTACAGGGAAGGGTGCACGGTATACACGGAGCGGCGCTCACGAAGCCACGGTGGCGAAGGCGCTTTGCTGCCGGTGAAGAGAATGGTCCCGTGTGTGGTAGTCGGCGTCTTTTATTGCTTCGTGTTTTTATTTGTTTGTGCTTAGTTTGCGCCATTGTGTAGTCGCCGTCGTGTGGTGGCTGCAAGGGGTTTCTTTCGTGACTGAACCCTTGCGCGCGCTCCGCACAATGCCGCGATATTTTCCTTTTCTTTTCGTGTGCGCCTGTGTTTTCCGTGCACACGCGGGCGTAGGCGACGGAGCCTCGCTTCATTTCCCGTCGCAGCTCCCGTGTACGCGTTATTGACGTTGTTATACTCTTCGAGGCTTGCAAGCAGTGAAGTGGTATAGCGCTCTAAGAGCAAAGTGTAAAGGACGGCGGCAGTGTACGAGGCTGCAAGGTTCGAACAGAATGTGTCCCAGTAAGAGGCATCAAAATGGGAAGTCTTTTCAAATGCCTTTATTGACATTCCCAGCGTGCGCATGCAATTGTGATCAAAGTTGTATGCTTATAATGGGCTTCACAGAGTCACTCACTGACTGACTTGACTAGCCTGCTTTCACAGTCCTAACCTTACTAATGCGCCAAGTTACTCCCTTGCTTGTTATCTCTCGCGCTCTCACACACATATGTGCGTTATCATTCACTACCAATCAAACGGATAAAAAGCAGAACATGCAAAGGCTACATGAACCAATGAACACATTGGTTGCACGAAGACGAATACCATTCAGAGTTCGTTAGGGTACAAATCACTTCTACCGTATGTTAGCAAATCAATTTTTCATCGCCAGAAGATTCAACCTATATCCTGGGAAAAAGACTAAAAACCACATACGAAAACTGTACGCATGTCTGGCCACGAGTACTCACATAGATTGACGAATTATGCCATCCGACTGACTCATCCATTACTCCTGCGAATAAGCGCTTTCTTCAGAAGGCAAGCTGCCCCTACTATTAGCAAGTTAATAGTGTTAGACTCATTATTCCTTTTTCAGCTCTTTCTTCAGGCTATGGCCAGAGAACCATCGCATAGAAGAGCCCACAGCTCTATATCCGGCACTGCTCGCCCTGCATATGGCCAAGTGGCACCGTAATTACGAAGGGAATTCTCAGTGCCAGTACTTCATGTGGCCCATGGCCTGCGCCGCATAGCTGACGCGCATGTCATGCGGGACCCTGTCGAAGCGGGCGAAATGGGTTCCCGCCGGACGGTCATCGTCGAGGAAGACGACGAACAGCCAGGCGGATCATTGTCTTGAGCGAGACGTTTTCCCGCTTTTTGCTGCTCTTTCGTCTCGACCGGTGTCTCGCATACGCGGGTCGTAAGTCAAGCGAATCAGAATGCCTCTTGTCTGCGCGCTCGTCGTGAATACGACGGAAGTCGGGCCGGAGACCATCAGAGCCCGCCGGTCCCCCTTCCCCCCTAACGGAATGCACATGTCTTGAGATCCTGTCCCTCCTTGTGACACCATTCTGGGCTGCATCTACTCAGCCTTTTGTATTTTTATTTCCTTCTTTTTATGCTGTTTCTTTTTTTTATATGGGCAAGAATGCTCGGCGGCGCATTCAGAGTACAACTGTTTTGCTGTTGCTATGACGTCGCGGGTGATCACCACCAGGCGGCAATGCAAAGCGCGTCGTGTTTCAGAGAAAGACGAGTATTCGGAAACGCCGAAATTTAATTAGGAAGCAAAGAACGTAAGACCATAAAACATAAAAACTTTTTCGCCGGCTGAATTCCACGTTGCGAAATTTTATGGACGCTGATTAATTAGAATTACCAACACTACATAATTATTGAGCATAGTAGTGTGAAGGTCTATCGATATCTCGTAATTTGTTTGCATGAAATCTGCGCGGCTCAAATTCTCTTCTTCAGTGCTAAAATGCATAATGACACCAAAAAGCCATGAGTGCTCTTGAAAAGCATATTGAACACCACAAAGCCATGGCAGGTGTTGAAATGCATATTGAACACCGCAAAGCCATGACTGGTGTTGGAATGCATACTGAACACCGCAAAGCTATGAGTGGTGTTAAAATGTGTGCTGAGCACGCCAACGCCGTTAGTATGTGGAAACAAAAAATAGAAGCTACGACCCAAAACTTCTCTCCGAAAGACGGTGATTCAAGCGCTTAGCTTTTGCATGCTCCTGATGTTACGTATACTCAATACACCATGAGCACAGATAGTATGCTCCGACAGGTTTTAAGACATTATTAACATAGAAGTGACGCTACGGCGGACCAATTGCCGGCAGAATAAGCTAGGATAATTTGACCTGTAGCATTCAACACCTCAACTCAACTCAACTAACAGGTAGTCTTTCGAGCTCGCTTTGCGGCTTTGTGGACGTTTAGGTAGAAGACAAGCCAATCAATAATTTTTACTATGCTTTATGGAAGCTTATGCGGGACATGCGAACGTAAATAAACTCAACAATTTGTAGGGAACACCAGTCTTTCGAGAATCTGTGGATGCCACGCGTGGCGTACACACTGACTGGTCGTATGATTCTTGTGTGATTCATGTGATTCTGTGCGTGCCTGTCATCACCGCTTTACCAGAACTCGAGGACACAAGGCACAATTTTCGGCACAAAACGGAGCCCTCAGTGTGAGGTCATCTGAGCTGGGTAATCTCAGACCACGGATGCGGCTGAGGAAGCACTTAGACCGTCCGGCGTGCATAAGAGTAATGGCCATTCGCTTCCGAGTCACATTCTATATCGGGTTCGCAAAAACAATGCGTTCCGTTGTTTGTAGACGCGCTCTATTTGCATCCGCCGGGTTCAAGAGGTCAGGGCCTCAGGTGACCTCACAACAGCGGAGTCATGCATATGAGCCAGAGCAGCGTGCCCTAAAGGGTCACTTCCGCGTTTTGGAGTAAGAGCAAGAAAGAATAGCTTTCCCTTTTCGCGCTGTCTACCACAGGTTAGGTTCATTGCAGTCGTTACGCTGTAATTTTCTTGGCTACAAGCAACCTTTTGTTTTGCGAAGACTGGATTGCGTTCGCAAAACATTTTCCACTGTGAATCACCGTCTTAAAGCTGGCACGGATCATCTCGTTGGTCGATTCATGAGAGGCTGTTGTGAGAACGAGGCCAGAATAATTTTGCAACTTCTCCCATTCTAGCCTGCTGAACACCGGGAATGATATGATGGGATACAAAGAAACTACCGGAAATGCTTTATTACGGTAGCCTAGAGGAGAAGAATGCTTCTCTGACCAACGAAACGATGCTTTCGGCTGCGTTGGTCATTACTGGCTCTATACAGTACGTGGATACAGAGACGTGGAAACACGCAGCAGGCGGATACGGACGCACCATTACTTCCATTTCATAAGCCCCAATTATATTTAACTAAAAAAAGAAGCACACAGGCGGACATAATTACATCGCTTCGGTGAACTCTTCACTTGCTAATCGTTGCAAGGCAGGCATCGCAGTGAACAGTTTCTGAGATAAAATCCTGTTTCGTTTCTCCTAACCCACAGCTAAAAAAGATGAAATCGCTTTCTTTGCGGTCCGCGACACCAATCCCATGCCGTTGATCGGATCAGTGACAGTGCATGCAGCACCAACGAATTGAGGAAACAGAGTCGCCGCGGTGGCTCACTGGTTATGGCACTCGACTGCTGACCCGAAATACGCGGGTTCGATCCGGCCGCGGTGGTCGAATTTCGATGAAGGCGAAATCTCAGATGCCCGTGTACTGTGCGATGTCAGTGCACGTTAAAAAACCCCAGGCGGTCCAAATTGTCTGGAGTCCTGCACTACGGCGTCCCTTCATAGCGTGAGTTGCTTTGGGACATTAAACGCCACAAACCATAAACCAACCCGAATGCGAGGCGGACACTCTACTCCAAGACCATCGCTTCGGTAAAAGGGCCAGAATTGGGTTTTATCGCCCGATTCGCGTTTAGGGTTATTTGACGGCGGAACGAATCACTGGCCCGTCAACACAAGTTGAGGAAACGATGAGCTTACAGCTCAAAATTACGGCAACTCAAAGCGGTTACATGAATAAAAAAAACATTGTGAGTTAGGGTCTACGTTAAAAACAGTATTATCAGTCACACCATATAACCTGCTGAGAGAAGAAATGCGCCCAATGACACAGGAACTTCATGATGCAAGGCGATGTTGATGTGAAGGTCTGTTCTGTTTATGTAACTGGTGCCGGTGGTGTGACGACAGGCTGTGTGGCATGGCTCATCAACAACGGTAACATCAGCGCGTGCGTGCTATTTTAGGAGCCAGTAGATTTCTATCGTCACTAAACAAACCATTTTTCAATATTTGCCCTTTTCTGGGACGCGGGCCAATGTCGAGCACGGTAATTTCTCGGTCATGCCGGCTGCGTCTCGCTTTTTAGGTCGGACGCGAGCTCAGGACTGCGGAGAAAAATACTCCCGAAAACTGCACAGAGTACACAAAGAGGACCGCAACAGGCAATCACACAAAAAGCACTAGGCTGCTGAGCTCCATGCGAGTCAAAAGGATCTCAGGCCTGAACCGAAGAATGCGTATCAAATTCACCGAACGAACTACTCTGAATTTCACAACTGCTTCTCTTTCGGAGCCAATCGCGAATCACTGGCTGACGCGGAGACGATTTTTGACGGACAAGCGCACACGCGCATAAGCCGGCTGCAAGGAACGCAGAGGTGACGCCTTGATGACGGGGAGCGGACGACGTTAGCGCTTGCTGCAGGTATGACGCGTGCGTCAGTACGCAAGGGTGTCAGCCAACGATTTCAAGGACGCCGTATCGTATAGTGGACCTACACAAGCGCTCGCTCGGTCCCGGCCGGCGTTCACTGAGGTCATCGAGTTTGGGTTACTTCGTGCGCGTAATGCTCACCCATTCGTCACGCGTCATTTGCGCTCAAGAGTGCACGCGCACGAGCGGATTAAACTGCTCGTGCGCATTCTACCACGTACGAACCGGGCAGAAAGCATGCGGGCACAGGCGCCGCAGCATCAGCAAAGGCAAAGTGGACGCCTTCAACCGGCGGCCCCAGAGGGCGTCCCAGATCTCGCCTTTCTATCAAAGCATTTATTTTTCTTCTCATTTTTATTTGCTTCTCTGTCTCGTACGTACGGCGCCGTGCGGAGAGGTCAGGCAGGCAGTTTCTCGAGACGCGTGTAGCAGCTCGAATCGACAAGAAGGGAGGACGGGGGAGGGGGAGGAGAGAACCAACAAACGGGAGGTGAAGGCGGAGGAAGGCGGCGCTGTCGTGCTTTACTTTAGCGGGAACGTGGAGAAGCGTTACCCGGGCGTCTCCGTGCGTCCTTATGGCGTCGAGCTAGAGATGCTCCCGTCTCACTCAATGTTAAATCCTCGCTCGCCCCTGTTGTTGTTATTGGCTATTTATAAACACAAATAGCCATGGAAGGAAAAGATGTTGCTAGCCGTAGCATCTGCCATGGAAACCTAAAGCACATGAGCAGTGACTAGCGTGAGAGACAGGAGAGGAAAATGGAAAGAAAGAGGGAGTGATAGTATGAAAGGATAGGTGTAGTGTGGCAATATGCACAATACACAAATACAGAATATGAATATACATGGGGGTGCTGCGCCCTGCATGGCTCCCAAGAGTTTTCGCCCCTGGTCCCAGCGTTATTTTCTGCTAGTTTCTTCATAATTGCCCCACTTTCTCCGCTGGACCGTTGTCGCGTGGCCTGTTGAAAGGTGCTTGCTTCAGACCTGAAGCCCAGATGCTGAGTGGAGGATGAATTAAGGGGCGTGTCCGCTCAGGTCAATTGTTCAGACGTGTTTACACTGAAGAACAACATCATCGAGCAAAAATGAACCACAGAAAAAATGAAGCTGAAGAAAATCACTTTTAAAAGAGCAACACGCCCAATCTGCTGTTCTGGCTTAAAAAGAGATGGAAATCGAAATAACGTGTACTACGTGATGCTGTCCCTAGACGACCTAAAGGAAAGATACAGAGGCGAGCTCAAGAGCAGCAGTCGCGACTGACCCAATTGCTGTCCAGGTTCAGCAATTTAGTGTAGCCACTAGACGAACGAGCTCGTGAACTCTCTCCCGTCGTCCGTGACGGTCGCGGTCGAGATGTCACTACATTGCCTGGGGGAAGATGCATGCCTGCAAGCCTCGCTCCGGCAGGCGACCTCGTCGAAGATTTGGATTGGTTGCTGCAGTGCGCTCTCTAAAAGTAAAAAAAAAGTGCGCATTGCGTGTTTCGCTGCGGTGCTGCTGGAAACGTACATGCACCGAAGATATATGTACGAGCAACCGCACACCTCACTGCATTCAGACACGGGGTCATGAATCAACGAGCGGTTCGCTGCTTTCAAGTGGGACACTTACAATTGGCGCTGTTCTTTATGCGTCTCAGCTGTCCGAGGGGATCGCTAATTGGCTTTTTCTTGTGTGCTTCTTTACGGCTCGAATGTTACTCATCGTACTGCGGCTTCAGTCGTCTCTCAAGCGATCAGTGCTTAACGGCTCGAAACGATGTGGGTGATTCGAAGTTATCTTGACCGAAGGCCAGTGTCCGCGCGCCTTTTAGTCACCGCCACTGAATATAGTAGAGAGGAAAGCTACCGGCGTCCCGAAATTGTTATTACTGCGTAACTATTAAAGCACGCCGCTATTTGTGCGCAACTTTCTGTGTGGAATCTCTTGAGGAGTGCTCGTTAAAGCCGAATTCTGAAGCTTGCCTTATCTATATGGAGGTGAGAAAGTGTAATTTTTAGACAGGAGCCTGTTTATTAAAGCACTTCCTTCACGGTTTATTTGACGTTGCTCAATTATTTCTTTCACTATTATAGACGGGCGTCCTTTCTGTGTATTTCTACTCTCACGTGTGTCTTCCCTAAGTGGCGAAAACCAACTTCGCTTCCTAAATGGGGGTCATATGGCAGTCCATATGAGCTCGATGTTATGTCTACGTTTATGAAAATCAGAAGGGCCTTTACCTCAACAAATGGCTTGCCCCGTTCCTCAGCATTAACACATTGCTTTTTGAGTCCTTCTACCAAACACCGTCTCATCTAGTTGTAGGTCACAGCGCGGTAGCCGTGGCGGCGGTTAGCGTCGGTGGTGGTTAGCGCCCAATTTGCAGACGACGCCATCAAGGCCGCAGCGAACAGCTTGCGGCGTCGTCTGCTTACCCAGCAGCAGGAGGACACTGGACGGTAGCAGACGACGCGGCTCCTTTCTGGGACGGTTGTTAAAGCCCTAGAGCAGCCTCCATTTTGGGTTGCATCAGACGCCACTTCAATACTGTGCCTTAGAAAGAAGGCAAACAGACGGCCATGTTGCCTCTCTATGCGTGGGCTCCCGGCGTCCGGTTGTATTTCAGAACAAAGAACTGCAGGTGGCCGCAGTGAAAACGAAGCCCAGCCGGCAATGCAAATGAGACCCCGTTTGGTGACGGGCAGTCGGGTCGCTGTGCGCGTGCAGATGCATTTCCGGCACGCGATAAGGCGTCTGCTGCCTCACGGATACATAGCTAGGACCGCCGGGGCACCCTGACGGCCGTTAAGGCTAAGAAGAAACCGGTAAAAGGGTGATTATGTTCTCTACTCCAGACGCGTCGATGGCACCTAGCCCCCTGCCTTAGCCGAGCTGAGGCTGTGGGCAATGTGCCATGAACAGGGACAGTGCAAGCTGGCATTGGCCGCGCTGGTACGTTGGCGGTTGTGCATGAGATAAGTCTCTTCGGGTTGGCGTCTTCGTCGGGGTCAGCAGTTAAGTAAACTAATTGACGTGAACAACCCACCTTACCGATCTCTGCCTGGTGGCAAGGGGATGTTAGCAGGCCATTCAGGTATACCGCAGCCACAATATCATGGTAATGAATGCGAGGCTCCTGACGTCGCATAGTAATGGAACTTTCTATGTCGAAGAGCTTTCTTTCCCGTCTTCCTTCTTTGAATTTACCTACGAAATGTTCGCGTAGTTAACGTAGTTATCTCCATCACTGACACGTAGACTGCGGCAAGGCCGCTAGCAGCAGGGTAGGGAGGGCAGGATAAGGCATACGAAGCTCTAATTGTTTTAGCTCCTTAGGTCAGTAGAAGAACACCATTCTTTCTCTTTGTTTCTTTATTTTGGTGGAAACTTGGAAATCTCGTCGCTATGTAAGCCTTGTGTATATTGTTGTGTCACGGTCGAACTAACAATGGCAAAAAACTTCTCAGTAGTGTTACTGATGGCGGGACCAGTCCTTCAGCGTGGATATCTGGGCATTTTGGTACTCATTAATTGTGGATGAACGTAGCATAAAGTAGACATAGGCGAAATAAGAGGGAAACACGCAAGACAGCCCTAACGCAAAATTTCAGTGCTGCCTATATGCTTCTTTTAGCGGTGCCTTATATGCGTTGCAAAGCTGTAAAAAGAGTGAGTTTTTGCGAAAAATATTCGCAGGGGGGCGCGAGAAAAACGTTCAGATTGAGTTGCGTATGCAGTCCTAATTCGCTACGGCTGTCAACTGTGCCCCCTATGAAGCTACAAAAAAACTTAGGCCGTTCGTTGGCCAGCCACTCGTGGCGAGCTTTATAGATGCCTATACGGGATTCTATTTCCCGCGTCGGCGCGTCTTAAAGATTTCCAGCGGTGGAACAAGGTTTCTTACCACTCTTTAACCTTGGCACCGTGAACCGATTGTGGTTCACAGTTATCCATACAGCAACGGGAAAGTACCGATCCGCACGACATAAAAAGTTAGAATAAAATAATTCATGAGAGCAAAAGCTTCAAGAAAAAAAAAAGAAATACTAAACGCACTTTAGACTTCACATTTCTCATCCTACGATGAACGCGCATATTCATCCCCATATCATCGGTAAAGTCGCGCTTTTTTCCACTTCGTATATCCTATAGAGCGCACCCGTTTCTGCTAAAGCGTATTCGAGAGTTTATAAACGCCCCACATAAGAGGAACGACGGCTCATTTTTCTTATCGCCGATGGAACGGACAGGCGGCAGACGCGATAAGCGCTAAAGACAAACGACGCGTATGACACAAACCCCCACACACACTCGGGCGCTGAATTTCTCGTAGGCTTCTGCAGAACCTCCATGTCCTCGGACCAGCCGCAATTGCAGCCACAGTAGCATTTCCATCGAAGGCCGCGAACGGATTTTATGCCAGAACACAGAGGCCGGCACATCTCTGGAGCGAGGCAAGAGAGGGTCCCGCGATAACTGAAGAAGAAAAGACAGCCTCCTGGCAGCAAGGCCACAGCAGTCGGTCTGAGCAGCAAAAAAAGAGTGCGCGGGATAATGGACGGCGCCAGCAAGGATTCTGCTCTGGGCGTAGACAAGCGGAGCTTCACTTTGCAAGCACGATACGGTTGCTGGCGGCCTGTCTCTGCAGTCCGGGCACGTTCAAGCGATGCGAATACAGTGCGCGAGAGCACCCAGCAAAATAGCCAGAGCGCAGATCTCTATAAGCGCAGTCGTCAGTCTGAGCGCGGCCAACAACCACAGAAAACAAAAAGTTTTAGATGTCGTCATATCTATTGAAAGAGAGTGCGTAGAGAAGGACGTCGTAGTTCGTTAGAATTTTGCTCGTACTGGACGGAATAGAAATGCGGGAAGTTAGGCATTAGTTTCTAATGAGTCGACGTTACACTAGAACAAAAGGGCTCCGATAACGCAGCTTTTCCTAGATGTCGGCCTCGACACGAAAGCGCGCTGGTTGTGTTTTGGCGCCGGAAGTTCGTCTACGTTAATTGGCGCCTCGGGTATCTGAGTCCGAACGCGTCTGCATGTCTAATGTTCACGTCGCCGTGAGAACATGGGGCGCGAGCAACTGATTTGTATTCTAGTAAAGAGTCACAGCTCATGGCTCTAGCATCTAAGGGAGAACAAGTTACTAGTAGTAGTAGTAGTAGTAAAGACTTTTATTCGACCATAATTTATAGGCCGAGCATGTCGACCGCCTGGGCGACCAGAAGCCGCTGTTCTTCTTCCCCTTCAGCGCCAAGCCAGTCGAGCCAGGTGGTGATGGATAGAAAGGGTGGGGGGAAGGAACCCGACTGCTGAGCAGCCGGGCAATAGAAGAGGCAATGGGCCAGGTCCGCATAGATGCAGGGGCAGTTGGGACAGGAAGGGTCCGATCGATAGCGATAGAGGAAGAGGCGGGACGGGGTGATAACTATAGATAACTGCGGACTATGAAAGTGCAATAAGCGAAAAAGTAAAAAAAAAAGAGACAGAAGCCGCAGGAAGAAACGTGGTGACTAGAAACTGGAAGACACAGAGCAGCATTAGTCGGCAGCTCAAACTTTTTAAACGCTTAAGCCTTCATTGCATAGCACGTTGTTGGCCGAGTTGGTGGTTCGCCGTTAAGAAAAAAAAAAAAGCGCGCACAAAATACTTCGACGGAGCTGTCCGTTGTACCGTCCATGTTTTCTTTTCTTTTTGCTCTGTTTCAATCTGCGGCTTTAGATGTTTTTACATGTTTTGCGTCTACATTCAGCCAAGTAATTTATGCACTCTTAACTCCGGCGGAGAAGAAATATTCTTGTTTTCTTAGAAGGACCCTTGAAGAGCTTTCACAAGTGCTGAAAAATTTATCAGGAGCTGGGTTCTTAGATGATCTTTTTCTGTGTTTATTCTTTTAAGTTTCTGCCATTAGCAAGTTAAGCATTCGATGCAGGAGCCGGCTAGTAATATACCATTCTCTAACCGTCAGATTTTGCATAACATGCCGTACTAAAGCGTTGACAATGTGCATGGAATTAAACCAAGAACAAACAAAAGCAACCAAAATTATAGGCAGCCTGCAGTGCAAAGGTGGCGCTGATATTGTCTCAATGCGCGCCTAAACACTGCTCCTGTCAGTCCCTGGGGTCGCGACAAACGCGAGACCGCATCCTGACCAATTAGTGTAGCGCATACGGCTGATAAGAATGTTTGTCTAGGTGTTATCGATGTAGCTCAGTCAGCTGACGTGCGCCACATAAGTCTTCGGCAGAGAGCGGAATGTCAAGTGTGTATGCGATGCACGGAAAAGCCCCTCGGGTATGTGAGAAAATTCTCTCTACTCTCTCTGAGCTAGGTGGTACAACGCAGCCATCGACGCAGCGAACGTTACTCCAGGTTGCCTATAATACAGTCTTTCATAGTACTTGGGGCAGTAGGCACCAGATGCGGGCTACACACAATGCGAATTCCTCGTGCATTTCCAGAGAGTGCGCATACAGCGGTAGTTAATCGAAGATGTTTTCATCCAAACCGCCAAATAAAACATTAATCATGACGATTTTTAAGCCGTCTTATTTAACATAGTTAAAGTACTTGAATGCACTCTGGTCCAACGAATATTATTTTCTCGCAAATGCGCTTCGGCAATCCGAAAATCACATGGAGTACTGCAATAATATAAGCGGAGGAGAAAAAATTCGCGAAGTATTAAGTCTGACTTGAAGAAGAGAATAGAAGATTCTGCTATCTGAAATACAACCTGCACCTGCTAGAACTTTACTGATAGGAGAATAAAAACTTGCCCCTGAAAGGTGGCACCGGTTAAGGCGCACTGTGCTTGCATTTTACGCCGTAAATTTGTGCGCTGAATAAGACGCGATCAGCATTGCATTAAACCGTTTTTTTTTGTTTTCAGTGACTATGCCGTAAATGCGACCGCACATTAAATGCGAGCCATTGGACAACTCGCCCACTTGATATGCCATTCGACGTCTTCGAGCCGCAGCTTTTCAGTACCGCACGCGGGCCGCTTTCTTCCATGACGTAACGGCACCCGCATAAGCGCACGTCGGCACCGTCACCATCGAACAAACGAATCACTATCGTCGCGCTCGCGGCCGTGAGCGTTCACCCGCGTCGCCCATGACGTCAGGCGAAACAAAAGGCACGTCCTACTATCCTCTTCCCATCGTCGGCATACGTTGACAGTGCGCATACTACGACCAGCGCTGAATAAAATCCGTGTCACTCAGCTGCTTCTGCTGCCGCAGGGTCCATTAAGCGGGCCCCGTCCAGGCCCGAAGCATCCCGAGCCATGAGCAGCCTGACCCAGTGCACGGCACGGCTATAGGCGTCCTCGTCGCCTGGTATTACACGATGACGCGGCGGAGGCGGCCTAAATGATGACGGCACGCGTATTACGGACGCCGTCGAGCGTAGTGACGGTGACCTCATCTGTCCGCAGCGGGCCGCTTCGCCGCTGTGCGTGTGGATTCGCGTGGCATATATTTGTGCCGGAGGGGAAGACAATGAACCGTCTCATCCGAAGCGCCAACAATGCAGAGCCGGTGCGGCAGGCGCATGAAGGCAGGAAAAGGTGCGAGTCGAAGGCTCAGTATTTTGGCGGTAAAGAGAAGTTCGGCAGTCCCTTGATGGGGATGAGGTCGCTAGCTGAGAAAAAAAAAAGAAACGAAGAAAGGAGGGCAAAGGGAATCAAAGGAAACAAGAGGTGGTGCAGTGCTTCATGGCGTTTAACGTCCCAAAATGACTCAGGCTGCGAGGCCGCCGTAGTGGAAGGCTCTGGATAATATTAAACCGCCTGGGATCCTTTAACCTGCCGTGACAACGCGCAGCGCATGAGTCTCTAGCATGCTGCCTTCATTGAAATGCGATCGCAGCGGCCGTAGTCGAAACAAAGGAAGGGAGGAAGAAAGAATGAAAGATGGAAAGAAAGAAAGAAAGACAGAACGAAAGAAAGAAGAGGAAGGAAGAAAAGAAAGACATGAAGAAAGAAGGAAAGGAATAAAGAAAGAAAGACGGCATCCCAAAGGAAGAACAGTTATATTATTTAAAAGAACTGCAACTAATATACCAGGATAAACTGTACGGAATTAATGACTCCGAAAACGCTGAACACCTTTTGAGGCAGCGCAAACACCGAACACCAAAAATCCGAACAAATTATAGAAGCCAAACAATGGCGTATCAATTACCGGCGATCTTAAACAAATTTGAAGGCGAGCTAAACTTTCATTGCAAATCAAAAGCATTTAAACGCCTACTTAGGGAGCTTTACATTCTTGTAAATTTAAGTGTAGTCATAATTGAATTCTGTTTTTCATGTTTTGCTGTCGTCTCACAAAAGAAAAACAACAGAATACTCTGTATAACACAAAATGACTCTACAAATTGATTTTATATTGCCTTTGTGTCGTTTCAAGCATTATTATTCAGTTTCACTGACGATTTAAAAAGTGTATTATATCTTTTTTGCATGATTTTGTACAACAGCTATTTGTGCTGATTTAATCATGTGATTTGTGTAGCGTCCTATAATGTGTGATTTGTTGTTTGTGTGTGCAACAGTATATCCAAAACGTTGATGTACCATTGACAAATGTTGCTTTTTTCATCTTTTGTGATTACAGGAGGCACACTTTATTGTTTTGTTGTAAAATATGCATTGCATCTGTACCCTGTGGACTGTATAGTGCGAGAGGCCTCGTCAGGCAGCACCACCCTTTAGCTACTGTCTCTGCATCAGGCTGTGTGTTTCTTCAGATACTGAAATAAACAGAAGAAAAGAAAGAAGGAAACAAAAAGAGAAAGAAAGGACGAAAGAAAGAAAGAAAGAAAGAAAGGAAGAAAGAAGAAATGAAAGGAAAAAAGCTAGAAAGAAAGAAGGAAGGAAAGAGAGAAAGAAAGAAATAAACGAAGAAAGAAAGGAAGAAAGGAGGAAAGGAAGAAAGCGAAATGAGGTACCATGGTTGCAATGGGTGCCAGAAACACTGTTATCAAAATGACAATGCTTTTTGTCACTGACCAGGTGATGAGTTAACTAAATTGCAAGTATTCTCCGTCGCTATGCTCACCTTTACGGCCTCTCGAACGTAGCTCGGGGATGAGTTCCCGTTCCGGTTCTCAAGAGCGCCGCTGTCTAGCGTACCCTTAGAAACAGTCTTGCATTCAAAGATTATACTGGCAGCATCTGCGCATATCATTCTGTGTTCGGTTTCTCTGGTTATTATATGCTTGTGCCGGACCAGTCCTCTCACTAGTCCTGAAATGGCTGCTTGGCTCGTTTCGCTACACCCGAGAGAGGTCGTCTTAAGCCTTTCGGGTACCATTTTCCCACGGCATGCAAAAGCCAGCCAAATATGGCGTTTTCCTCTTTCGGTCCAAGCTGCGTCAGCGACTAAATCCCGCGACCCTACAAGACGTTGTGCCTCTGACCCACACATGGGCGTATGACCACAGAAGCCGCTGTGTCCCCGGCCGGCGCCAATTCCAACCAAAGCGGCCTGCTCGAGCTGATGCGCGTTCTACGCAAGGGGAGTTTAGAGCACCCCCGAAAGATGTCAAAGGTGGTCGCCCGTAAGCGTTACGACTAGCCGTCGAAGAAAGAAGCTTCCTGGACAGCGCGAATCGTGACCTCTGAGCTTTGACCTCAGACAAGTATATGTCTCTTTCTGTGTGCACGAGACGACGTCGTCTTTTCGAGCGACGAGTCGTAAAAATTTTAACGACTGTTTGCTCTTCGGCGCATCGTTTGAGAAACCTGCGCCAAGCTTGTGCGGCTAGGTTGACTTTCTAATATAGGATCTCGGCGGTTGCCATCCTTCCTCCTGCGTAGTGTGGATTGCTTACTGTACGCACTCTGTATACTCGCTGCTGTGCCACTTCGGGCCGGTATGTTCTTAGGGACCATAATAACGCTGATGTCCTAGCAATGATGAGAAAGCAAGGCACACCTCCACAGTGGTTAGGTTGCTACTGCTATACACTCCCTTATATGAAAGGCAGTGCGCTAGTCGATCGTTTACTTCTTTATACTCCATTTATAACGACGTATTTGCGTTCAGAGTGTATGACGTTCCGTTCCTGAGCACGGTGTCGCGGGATCAGATTCCTACTGAGGCGGGCGCATTTCGTTGGTGGCACTTGGATGGTGACATCCGTGAGTACAGTACTCGGATGTATCTGTCTGCAGCCACGTCTATATTGGGCGTGAACCACACACGGCCGAAATGATCCCGGATATCTCCATCATGGTGACTGTACCTTCTACTCTATCGTTTGCTTCATTGTCTCACGGCTGGCGTAAGATGTGCACCGTGAATGAGACAGGCATATTGCACATTTCCCTTCTCTAAAACTTCCCTAACCATTTCTGTGGCACAATTTCGGGGGAGACTTCGGGATAATTAAGAGAACCTGCAGAACTTTAAAGTGCACTCTGCAATGTCATTGCTTGCTAAATAACCGCAGGTGGTCGAAGTTATCCCGGAGCCATCCACTACGGCGCTTCTTTCTGTCTTTCTTCTTTCGCTCCCTATCCATCATTCCGCTGAATGCTCGGTTGAGGTGTCCCCGAGAAGTGAGGATGCTAGTGCGCTCCTGCCTTTCTTGAATTAAATTGGCTGTTTGGGGAAAGGAAATGGCGCAGTATCTGCCTCATTTATCGGCGGGCACCTGAACCGTGCCGTTAGGGAAGGAATAAAGGAGGGACTGGGACAAGTAAGGAAGAAAGAGGTGCCGTTTTGGAGGGCTCCGGAATTTCGACCACCTGGGGATCTTTAACGTGCACTGACATCGCAATGACTATCTTGATAGTATGCTTACTTGCTAGAAAATTGGTTTTGAAGAAAGGCAGGCGCACCGCACATGGGCGCCTGCCTTTCTTCAAAACCAATTTTTCTAGCAAGTAAGCATACTATCAAGATAGTCATCGATTTTACCTCCGCCCATGTAATGGCCTTAAGAAGGCGGATGAGCGTCTCCTTCTCCGCCTTCTCACCAATACATTGCTGTGCACGGCAGCACTAAAACATTCTGACCTCTCATTTAGCGATAGCTGCCAGAACTGCAGAGCGGTGTCTTCGGACACCTATCACATGATGCGGGCCTGCCCCTCCCCCTTCCCCAACCCAACCCGGGAGGACTGAGAGGCGACTTTGCTCGGCTGCCACGACTTAGAGGTCCAGCTAGCCTTAGTCTGGCGCGCCCGGGCGGCGGCCACCGCCACTGGGGTAACAAAGTAGGGACCACCTAGTGTTTGTAAAGACCGGTCCCTTGCGGGCTGATCCAAGCATACCTCCTGTGGTAAGGGCAGGGACACTTTATTTTTCATTCTTCTTTGAGTCCCACAATATTTTTTGTCCGTAGAACAGCCAATAAATGTTTTCACCACCACCACCCCCTGTACTTGTAAAAAGACCTTGGCGCCTCTGTGCAAGCCAAATTTAAGCGGGTTGGCCGTTTGGTACGGGGATGACGCGAGGCAAGTTAGTGAAACCGACTCCCCCTAAGGGGGCATTTTGGACTTATTGGTGTTGCAAAGGGATTAGATACTTCGCGGCTCCTGTATCTCCTGCGCTACATCTCTTTGCGACTGACACTGCCCAACGAAAGAAAAGCGTTGTTTCGGGCCCCAGTTCTACAAGTGGCGAAAAAGTAGACACGTCCACTTCAGATCGCACCGATTGGTTCAAGTGCCATATGCGGAGGTGACGGTTACATGATGACACATGATGGCATGACTAACCTGTTACGTTATCTTAGGGGAAGCTTCATAGGCCACATGACTAAGGGCTGTAATGCAAAAGTTAATAGTGCTAAAGATATTGCTTTCCATTCGAGATTTATACTAAAGCTTTTCAAGAAACTGGCGTCTGTGAGTGCTGTAAGGACCGTGGGAGCATCTATGAAACTATTGCGTACAGACACGACGGCGGCGCATTTCACACATTGTTGAAGCAACAGAACTCATCCAGTGTAACCAGCGCCTATGCAGCAAGTACCCCCCCCCCCCCCCCCCCCCCCCCCTCCAGTTTCTGGACCACGGGGGCGTCCATGCAGTGTGTTGGCTATTAGCGCGTTCGTGAATTGCAGCGTCTGGCGTTCGTAAGGCTCCGCTCTGTGTGTCGCTTGCTTGAGCTAATAGCTTCCTGAGCCGACTGCACTTCTCCTTGAGAAAAAAAAAGAAAACATGCATTTCACCGCGCACGCGAAACGTCCGCGTAGAAGTGAAGTCGGACAAGTTCATTTGCTTTGCAGGTTTCGCCTTCCATCTCAGCGGAAGTCTAAGCGGCGCCGTGTACTTTTGGTTAAGACATCAAGACAGCAGTCCTACCATCAGTATGCGATTAAAATTGCTGATGGCATGGTCACTTCTCGAATTATTTGCTCTTATTCTTTCAAAGACCCGTCTTGCTTGTTTTAATTCACTTCGGCTGGCGTGTTTAACGCGCAACGGGCAATTAGAGTCGAAAACCGGCATCACGCGTCATCTGCAAGGTTACAGGGGTCGCTGAAGCACTTGTCCATACCAGAGATTCCTTTCCAGATGGTACTTTTATCGCTGTGTAATGAAAAATACTGTAGTAAATGTGCACATGGAACCAGGATAACAGCCCGATAGCCCGGAGAAATAATGAAATAATGAGAAATAATTAACCACTCGGAACATTTCTTAGCAATAGCAAAGGGCTCATCCAATTCTCCTCAAGAAAGTTTGGCATTAGCGCCATTAAAAGTTGTCCGATACAGGATGCTTCGATTGCCTGCTTATACGAGATGTTGCATTTCCTATAAAGAAGCAGTAAAAGCTGAACTGCGATCATGCTAGACTAAGGCAAGCAGATGCTAGACTAAGGCAAGATAATTAGTACGCACTCAATAACGGAGACTAAATGTTGTGTTCTTTGCCAGTCAATAGGGTGGAATGGCTCATGTTGCAGAGGACGCCTTCAAGCGAACCACCACGCGTTTGAAGGAGTTAACTGTTAGTCTAAATGGTAACTAGACCGGCGGCATAATTCATGTTGAGTAACTTAGGAATACAAGACATAATTTTGGAAGATATAACTACAAATTATGTTTTAGTAACGCTGTTTTATATTCAGAGTGGCGACTTTCCACATAACGTTTACCCTTTGTGACCGTCCTCCCCGATGCACGGTTTAGCCAATGCAGAAGTCGGCAACGTACATAAAGAGTCTCTCTAGAAATAGCGCTTATAATATCGTGCAGTAGAAGACAGGTGGCGCCCAGTGAGGCAACAACCTAAACTTCTTCACCTCAAGGGAGACACATGAAGAGGGCGAAAACCGTCTAACTCGATAAGTGCGGCGCTGAAAGTTGACATTACCCCCATTTTTACATGTTCAAAGCAGGAGATCGTGAATAAGTATCGAATACATTTTGCTCGTACATGCCAGTTGGCCAAATATTTCACAACGCCAGACTGCAAAGCGCAGCTTAAAAGGAAAGCGAAATTCGCATCTATGTAAGTGGGGCGGTCTTTGAACTTCGATGATAGCGTCCCCGAGCCACGCATTTGCCGTTCTTTTGCGCTGATTCTTTCAGGGCGGCTCAATTTTTGGATGAATAACATAATAAAAACGCCTCCTCACATCAACTTTTTCTATAAGTGCTCTGACGAAGTCCACAGTAGCGAATGCAGCAGTTTTATTTTCTTATTTACGGAAATTTGTTTCCCAAAAAATTGCGCCATGTTATTACTTAGGATACGTGGTCTGAGGCCGACACCGCAAGGATATAGAATGGAACTCCGAAGGTTTAAAAGCGTGGGGACGCGGCGAATGCCCCTTCTGGTTAAACGCATACATTCCTGAAAGCGTTTACGGATATGCTGAGTCAATAAATCTCTTATTAATTGTCACAGGTATTCTTGAAACAGCGACTATTGTGAGCCAGAGATTTGACGCTGACATAGCCTGCAAACTGAAATCAATTTGTGGAAGAGAGCAAAATTTACCAATAGCGGACCGACCCGTATCGCACGACAGTTTGCAAGCGCCTCCATGCTACAGTTCCGATGTCATAAATTCAACAGCTAGTGCTGAGTGAGCGAGATCACGAGAAACGTAACGACATTCGAGGCATTATACGAAGCGAACGATAACTGGTAAAACACCGTGAATGGCAGTATACTGACATAGCAAACATATACGTAACCTGGAAGTAGAGGAACACATATGCCGCAGACGATGCACCTTCAATGCCTCATATTGTAATTAACAGACAAAGCGCGTCGCTGGTCGCTTATTCTTCTGCCGTCTGGTATAACTAGTTTTCACAAATGTACGCAGCGAAACGAAGAAAGAAAGAAATAAATGAAAAAAGGAAGAAGGAAAGAGAGAAAGGAAGGAAGAAAGAAAACAAAGAGAGAGAAAGGAAAATAGAAAAATCACGAAGACAGACCGGTGTGGCCGCCGTGACTTGATTCGATTTGCATATCACTCGCAAGGGCAAAGACATAACCCCCATAGTCTCCATCTGGGCCACAACCGGTCAGCTGCCGTGAAGTTGCCCCTCCCGTCTGGGGGGTTCAATCACAGCTTTCGCTCGTCGTCTTGCTCCTTTCACTCGTTCCTTACCATGCCCCCAGGCGTCACTGCCAACTCCATCACGGCTTGCATAACCGCTCAGTCTTTACCTGTCCGACACTCTCCAGGACTGCTACAGTGGAGCCACCAAGGCGTGGTCAAAACCGAGGCGCCATTCTTCAACGGAGGGTATACCGCAACCACTAGATACTATGCTGCCCTCTCCACCTCCATCTGCTGCTGTTTGTTCAGTGCCCCGCACCGATGTTTTGCTCCACTTTTGATTTTTGTTTTTGCGTCGCCAGTGGCGGCGGTTCTTTCTTTCGCTTCGTGTGCGCTGCCCGAGTGGCGTCTGGAGGTCTCGTTCCCACAGGGCGTATTATACACGCCCCACATTCTGCGCGCCCCTTCCGTCTGCGGCAACGCGCAACCACGCGTCAAAACTTCCTCCCACAAGTTCCGGTTCCGTGAGAGGTGCGGCAGTAGCTGCTACGCAGTGGCGGTAGACATGAAGTAATGCGGTAAGTTGGGCTTTCAGAATTCGGAGGCCGGAAAGCTCTGCGCAAAATATGTAGATCGCGAGGACAGGGAGAGAGAGAGAGAGTGAGGAGGACTGTATGAAGCTGACCAAAACGCGTGGAGAGCAGCGAGGGTCATGCTTTCGGGAGGGGGGGCGGGGGGGACGAAAGTGGACGGCACTGTAACACAGAAACCCATTTACACCGGTGAACTTGAACGTGTATTGGTGGGAACCTCGTAATACCCCAGCGAATTATGGCTAGAAACGCAGTTACTGCGCTCATGAAGCCCCTGCGTGCCATCCTGTGCCTTGCCACCTGTCCCAGCTCATTACTGGGCAAAAAATTTTGAATATTGCAACATTTTAAACTACTGATGTGAAAATATTGAAAGGTGGTCCTTTCTTCCGACGTGCACCAAAATGTTTCTTTTAAACTTTTTCTATCACTCGCGCCGGGCAGTTATGACTGCCATAAAAAAAAAAACCAATGGGGAACGTTTGTGACGATAGCAAAAACGTTAATAGCTACAAGAAAAGCAAGCCTGCTCACGGGAGATCATGCGGATATATTGATTGTTGTTGTGAAGCCTTACAATATTTGAAAAAATTGCGTTCTTAAACTGTTTCCCGTTGAAAAATGCTTTTGTCCAGAATTATTTGGTATGTTCACTGCAATGTAAAAAAAAACGCAGAAGAACAGAGAGGCAGGGACGGTATCCTGGCGGCATCCGGTTCAGCTACCTTGGTGATGTGAGGAGGGGGGGGGGGTGGATGAGGGACTGAAAGAGTAGAGGGAACGAAAGTTCACACCAGCCTCGTTGTATGAAGCATGCTCATGTTGTCCTTCGGACTTTTGGTGTTTCGGCTAATGGGACCTAAAAATCTGGGAGCATCGACTCAACCTTCGTCAGCTGTGAACGCCACTGAAGAACCACCTAAAGTTCACAGGGCGACAGGTTTGAGTACCAGGCTGTAGACCTACTTTAGTGCAATGTACAGATCATCGAAATGGACGGGGAAATGTTTATATCGCAGGCCTGTCGGCCAGCCTTGTCCAACACTTCCTAGACTGATGTCTCCCTGGGAAAATAACCGGAGCTAGTCGCCGCTGAGCGCCGAAAGTATAGTGATTATAGGGAGCACGGCAAAATGTCCGTAGACATTCGTCGGATTTTTCGTTTTCCTTCCACTAAAGTCTTATCAAATCTGTTTCTTAGGCTTTTTTTTTTCAGAAGGGGGCAGTCGTTTAGCGCTACGAGCAGCGGCAGACCCAGTTTCGCTTTCGTACGCGATATCGGTCATTTCGTCTGCGACGACGCGAAGGCGTCGCCATCTTGGAATGCCGCCGCTCTCCGCTTGGAGCGGGCTTGGCTTTGATGCGCCCGCTAGGGCCGTCTCGGACGCATTTGCCAACCACTTTCTTCTCGTCCGCAATCTTTCGTCTGGAGAGTCGGTCGATTAAATCCATTTCCTTCTCGGCTTTAGAGCAAGTGGACTCTTCGCTTCCAAAGTACTTTGTTCTTTTTCACTCTTCGTAGTCGAAGTCATTGAACCAGTTCCGCTTGGCTCAGACGATACGGATTCCCTGGTTTGCTTGTCACCAATACTAGCCTCCCACCTCCTCCACCCCTCAAACTGGACAAAGTGAAGTTTTATGTCCTTTCGGTGACCTGAATTCCTGACTGCGGAGATTACACTTTCGTGGATACGTTTCTGCAGAGTTACGAGCTGCCCACTTATCCTGCCGTGCTTGATTGTGTCTTTTGGTGCTCACGGAAGCGTTGTTGAAGGCTTAGTTGACTCAGATGGCGCGCGCCACAGCTCGGTTTGCTGCGCAGGAGAATAAAAGAAGGAAGGTAATGAAAGGATTTAAGAAGCAGTGTTTCTGAGCATTAGCCTTCTACTAGAGGAAGAAGAATGCTCCATAGATTAGTACATAGATAGATATGTACTTATACGTATAAATAGCTTTCCTAATAAACGAAAATCAAAAGGCTCGGCAACGCCCATACATGTTAATATCTCAAAAAAATGTCCTAATTTTTAGAAAAGGCTAATTAAATTTATTAAATTAAACTTTGTAGCTCTTGTTTTATAACTGATCGATTTGGTAACGCTTGTCATTATCTTCTTGCCATCATTAATTCTTAGTTTGCGTGCCTCTCGTATTCGCGAAGATTCATTGCATTTTTAATTTAATTAATAATAGTAGTCATAACAATTAGCTTTTGGGGAAAGGAAAGGGCGCAGTATCTGTTTGACATCTCGGCGGACACCTGAACCGCGCCGTAAGGGAAAGGATAAAGGAGGGAGTGAAAGAAGAAAGGAAGAAAGAGGTGCCGTAGTGGAAGGCTCCGTAATAATTTCGACCACCTGGGGATCTTTAACCTGCACTGACATCGCACAGCACACGGGCGCCTTAGCGTTTTGCCTCCATAAAAACGCAGCCACCGCGGTCGGGTTCGAACCCGGAAACTACGGCAACTGATCCGGCAACTGATCAGTTATAAAACAAGAGCTACAAATTAACTTTAATGAGGTGCTTTAAGTCCCTCTAAGAAGTTTGGAGGAGGAAACAGAACTTGCTAGAAGCAAGGAAGAGGCGAAGATCTTTACGCTCTGTAATGAGGCGTTTCAAGCAACACAAAAAAAAAACATATGCGCTAGTTTTCCGCAAAGAGCTAGCCATTCTTGTAGAAGTCTCGTATCTAGGTAAGTAGCATTCACCTAGTGTGGGAAATGGGGGGGGGGGGGGGGGGCAAGAAAATGCGCATGGAAGTATACCAGCCTGGCTCATTAGGGAATGCCAGTCACAACCTGTATCCCAGTTATGAAAAACCTGTGATCAATTAGCGGTTTTTGAGGCACAGAAATGGCGCAGTAACAGTCTCACTTCTCGGTGGACACCTCAACCGCGCCATTAGTGAAGGGAGAAAGAGAGGAGTGAAAGAATGTAAATGGCAATTACTCACAACCCTTATAAAACTGGTCTATAGAAAGTCTAAAAACTTCTTATAGACCCTATTGACTTCCTATAGATATTTCGTTTTGTCTATTCGTAGTCTATAGACTGTCTACACACAAAAGTCGAGTAAAGTGTATGGCCATAAATCTGTGAATTGTCTATAGACTGTCTATAGCATTTGTATTGCCTATAGACTGTTCTCTTGGATTTGTCTATAGAGATTCTATAGACTTTACAGACAGAAGTCTGTGGATCGTCTATAGAGTGTCTAAATAAATTTGTAAGGATATGTGTGCGGGCTTCCGGAGCCACCGGTACCCTGCAAGAACCGGGAGCCGTCCGCATTGGCACGAGCGGTCTCATCCCGTTCGTGTTCTTGTCTGTTCTCCTCGACGAGGAAGCAGGCGCTTGCCCTGAATGGTGAGCCACTTTCGAGACAAAGGAGTTCTTCGAAGAGCAAACGAGAGCGGAGACGACGATGTTTTACTGGCCGTAACGACCGGGGCTGTTCTAAACGTCCGAGAAAGCGAGCAGTAACACAGATGGAATTTCGCTGATGTCGGCTGCGATACCACCATCGTAAGAAGCTGCCTCGTTACGCACACGTATGGCGTATACCTCGGCTGCCAGCCAAGCGTGTCCAGTCGTTGCGCGGGAACAGCGTTACTGCAGTGACGATTTTGGCCTGTGGCCAGTGGCTTGATACAATGCAAAGAGAGATTCTAGTCGAGGCTGAAACTTGTCACTTCGCCGATAATCGCCATAAACATCAAGGCTACGTACATGTCTCTTAAAGTTATCCTTATTATTTTCCTTTCCATGACACACGAGTCTGCATTGGGATATGCGCACTTAACGTGGACAGCTGGGCTTCTCCTGGCCGACGGCAGTCTGTTATCTTTAATAAGAAATAAAACAAAGTTTGCTGAGATGGATGAAGGTGACTGCTATTCTCTGTTAGGCTGATATCCAGCAAACGATTTACACACCGCTGAACTCAGAAAACAGTGACGTACGTTTAGTGATCTTCGAAGCATTAACACGGCTCGTAATTTTCTTTCTTTCTAAAGCGACCTCTAAAGCCCTAGCAACAATAGACTCTTGAGATACAGGAGGCGCTGTGCAGAATTTTTTTTATTTTGTTCTGTTCTCAGGGAAACATAGCGAGAGTTCCGCAAACACCATAAGCATGAATCACGGCTTACTCAGAAAGAAATAGGCTCGCTCCGCGCCACGTGTCAAACCTGTTTGAAGCCAGGTTACTGAGCTCACTCTTAGAAATCTGATTAACCCATTGTGGGCAGCGCAAACGCACTTTTTCTTCGAACCATAAGATACAATACAGTAGAGCTCTGGTTTGAATTTCATGCAGAGCCGACTTAACCATGCAAGTCGTGTGCCGGGATATACTTACGGTGGACAAAATATCGTGGGGTTATTTATGGTTTCTCGCTCCGGGGGCATCTGGGAACTGCTTGTAGCGTCCAGACAAAGCCGTCCGCCTACGTTTCTTTTCAAGCTACGCGGTGTATTCTTTTGCTGAGTAGCAATCCTCTCAAAGCTTCTGGCCTTCACTTTGCGGAAGCTTATCCCTCCACTTCCGGTCGTGCTCTAGCGAAAACGAAGAAGAGAGGAAAGAAACTATAATTTAACGGTACGTTGCGTTGGGCAAGTTGGAATTGATTCATAATGTGGACCAGCGCAAAACAGACAACGGACCAGGAAATCGAAGACGACACCGGAACTGTCTAGCAACTGAGTTTTATTGAAAAGCCACGTGAAATATATAAGGTTAAAAACGCACTAGGAAAAAAGGACAACAAAAAAACATAGACACATCGAGGATTGCACAGCGGATGGAAGACTCTCCAGCTTTCTGTCTGTGCTCCAGACCTTTGTAAAGATGTCCAATAAAGATGAATGAATGAATGAATGAATGAATGAATGAATGAATGAATGAATGAATGAATGAATGAATGAATGAATGAATGAAAAGGAAGGCTATCTCATGTCTCTGTAATGCCACGGATGGTTTCGCCTCCCACGTGTCAGTGTTTCCCTGCCCACCTGATTGCTGCTGCGGTATCGGATATCAGCTATTATGCTATGTTTTTGTTGTTCTTTTGGTTTGGTGCGTTTTTAACCTTATATATTTCACGTGGTTTTTCAATAAAATTCAGTTGCTAGACAGCGCCCGTGTCGTCTTCTACTTCCTGGTCCGTTGTCTGTTTTGCGCTGGTCTACATTACGGAGGAATGAAGAGGCGTTGTCCCGTAACAGGCCCGCACTCCACAGCAGCCGACGGGGAAGGGGACTTGCAATACCCGCCGCGATGTTCTCGTTGATACCCTTTGTCATCTCGGAGGCGCCAGATTGTGGTTCTAAACAGGTCGTTCTTCTTTGCGCGCGCGACCGCCAGGTTGGCCGGCGAAAACTAGTTCCAGCTCCTCTCTATTCCTAAGCAGAAGAGCAGCAGCCGCTCCAGGTGCGTGGGAACAGGCCCGTGCAGACGACGCCCAAGCGGGCACGGACTGGCAGCCATTTCCGTGTCCGTGGCTGAGCATATGTGTGCGGACTACGGGAAAATAACACGGTTGGTCGGTAGGTGGCGCTTAATGCGGAAGCCGTGTACGGTGCACGTAGAATGCAGTATTTAGTTCAACGAGGTACGGTCAGATACCACGGCATCGCTCAACTTCTATCTGCTGTCTGCGCAATATTTGCATACAATCAAGCTCTGCAATTTTATGTCCTGTACTATTTACGTGTACAAGTGTGATTCACTCTTCCGCGCACGTACGGAGGCTCTGATGAGCACAGACCGCTCTTTACCATATAATGCGTATGTTTCGCACGTTATGTCGTGTTTAAAAAAGGTTTTCGGGCCACCCTGCATTTGTGGGGCCGCCTGGTAGAAGCGTGGTAGAATGACTATCACTTAGGAACCATTGTGAGCGCATGGAACAAGTCCTCGCCAGTGGTTAAGAGGTCTCCGAGTAGGATGCTGTGGGAGCCCCACTGCGGGCCACAAAGAAAAATTTCACAGGGACACCAAATTTACATTATGTGTGGGCACTGTGAGAGTATTTGAAGCTCGTCATTCCTTTACCGGAAGCCACGTCACTTTCGGTGTAATGACGTTAGCGCGCTCCAGCCAGTGGGAGTTCTCCGGTCTAGTCCCGCCCCTTCCCTCCAGCCAATTACTGAATTTCATGACCGTCGTCACATTTGCCCTTCGCGGAGACATCTAAAGAGCAAGTATGGTAACGAGACAGCTCTTGAGATGGATGGTACGTGCACATCAACACGTAACACATTTGGCGCTTTGGCTAGCATTCGAGCTGTAGTTTTCGATTATAGATGACTACTTCAACGCGGATGACCTTTACCCTCGCAAAGGGAGATAGAAGGAAGAAGTGAAAAGGCAGGGAGGTAAAAGGGAAGAATCGATGTAAATGGGGAAGAGAGCGATGAAGTATGGATGAAGGCCAGAGGGAATAGAGTGCGTGCCGCACAGTTACAACTTGTTGCCCAAGCCCGACGCCCTCAGGGAGTCGGACAGTGCGTGGCGAATCTTCAGGACTAACCTTCGATGTGGCCATCCACCGCGGATTTTTTTCCGCCAGTGGACGAGAATCGAGCGGCTTCAGTGCATAGCACAACGCTTTTTTTTTCATAGTCGATCGATAGACATTCGGAAACAATAGGCTCTAATGTGTGAGGCTAGCCCAGGTTCCTAAGGCGTGTCCTGGATGAAGTGTTTGAGAAAAGTATGGGTATATAATACCAAGAAAGTATGACCTGACGCAAACTCGTCTTTAAGCTTTAAGAAGGCGAAATTTGTTGTCGCCTGCTTTTTTTCTTCCCAGTACTTCAAAGGGCATTATTAAATATGAATCACGACATGGAGTTCGCGTGCAAGAAGTGAATAATTTACAATTGAACTTGGTTTTCAATGTAGTTTCAGTTTCAGTATCCGAAGCGTGACCACGGCGTCACAGCTAATGTTGAAGTCACGTAAGGCACATAAGAGACGTGAAATAATAGATGTTTGTTTTCTCGTTGTTATTTCCACCCCTATGCAAGGTTGGCGTTATAGTTAAGTCAAGATCAAATAGAGAAGCAATGGCTTTATGGCACTTTTTTAGGCATCTCATGTCCTTAACCATACTTTTGACGTCGTGCCTCTGTTTGGTGATTGAAGCAAAGGCCTCGACTAAGCAGGATAGGTAATTCAATTATAGATTTTTTACTGGGACTGAGCTAATCGCACCTGGTGATCCACCTTCACTAATGCATCGCATGTCATTAAGAGGACTGAACACTGGACAGAAGCTTACTTTCTCAATCCCCTGAAAAGCGATTAATGACTTCGCTACATGCTGCCTGCACTCTCATTCACAGCAGGATGTCCGCACCCGCTTCTGCCTGTTACTGCGCGATGGAAAGCAATGAGTAGAAAACACGAGCGAGATCGTGAAGTCATCTCACGAGAAAACAGAACACAAGAAAGCTTGCGCCATGTGTGCGTAATTGAAAAAAAGAAAGGGCGCCAGGCCCCGGTCGTCCTTGGCGCGCGACTTTTGTCACAAGGACTGAGCGCGCTCACGCGATTCAGGCCTTTTATTTCTTTTTCTTCTCAGCGCAAGCACAGTAACAGACGCGCGCTGACCGCAAGGACGCCGCGATATCGGAGCGCTGGCGTGCGCCAAGCGGAAGTGGTTCAGGCACGAAGGAAGCCGCACCGAAAGGTCGTTTTTCCGCTGAGAAATCGTTTTCCACTACAATGGCCAAAGGGTGTACTTTGGCAGAGCGACTGACGAGTGTAAATCTTGCTATGGCGAAACCCACTCGGCAAATATTTTGTAAGTCCAGTTATACACAACGTCTGACTCAACCAACTTAGTCTCACTAACAAGAAGGAGAACATCAATTCTTTCTTCAAGGGAAAACTTTAGGCCAGTTGGTCTGACCTGTTTAAAAGGTAAAAGAACCGCGACTTCAGGACAGGACGTAAGGCAAGGTGGACAGGACGTCCTGTCCGCTTGTCCTGTCCACTTTGCCTTACGTCCTGTCCTGAAGTCGCAGTTCTTTTACAATTCTTTCTTGTTCGCAGTGAACAAGTTTTTGGTTAGGATATGACTGGAAATTATGACAAGAATTGCCGATGGCATCCTAATATAAATGCCTGTCAGTTAATGAATTAAATATAATCTCCGTTGAAAGAACGCTGTCAGCAGCGCCGCTTTATCATTTTCACAGTTACCTATGTTCACACGTGACATACAAAAAAGACAGCATAATCCCCAGTAGTCTTGAGACGCATTCGTACACATGCCTGAATTTCCGAGAAATCTCCACAAAGATGGAGATTTCACGAAACAGGAACTGAGGCCGGTTTGGTTAATGTGTCCGCACTGAAATGGAATACTTGTTAGGCCGGTGCCAGTGTGGTAACGGATCACCCTGGTCAATTAGATGATAGGTTGATGATAGTCAGTTATCAACCAGAGTAGCGTATTGCTTCAAAACGTGCGGGTTTTGCTGTCCACCGTAATCCTGATGGCACTACAAGTCGTAGGAGAGGATTGTAGTTTCAATTGTGCACATTTCCTGGCACCAGGTCACTTTCGGTGTGATGATGTTAGTGCGCTCTGTTGAGATGCAAGGTTACATCGAGTGTTATCCCAATATACCTTCCAATTCACATGACCAACCTCTAAGAGGCTTTTAGTACACAGGGTTGTTGTTGCGTAAAGCTGTGACCATCTACGAGTATAGTGCATGTCGAGGGCCCACAATGGAAGGCAATGTGTTAACATTCTACTCCGAAATAAAGTGCGCAGATACGGTAACGTATATCGCGGCGTACAACCGCACTGCATTGTCGGGCACATTCCTGTTAACCAAGTTCAATCTATATAGCCATAAGCTTCCAGCTCTGACGCGTCGATAAACGTTAGAAGTTTGTGCGCTGGAGCGCGCAGTGATAGCACGGGCTGAAAAGCTTCGCAGTTTGCCTGCAGGCAACGAGTTAAAAAAATCATTTAATATTTTCATAAAACAGCTTCAAAAAAAGAGTTGGCTGTTTACAGAAATACACGTAACGTCATTTGATGGTTGCAAGCTTTTTGTGACATCCGGAACTGGAAGGACAAGAGAACGCGAAAAAAGAAAGTAAATACGTATAATAAGCTTCATGTCCTGTGTTTTCCTTTCTGCGTTGTGATGCCCTTCCGGCTGTAGCATAACCTATGTCAGTTAACCATTTAGCTCATTTCCAGAACCTTGTTGAGTGCTTCACTATGTCCCCAGTATTGTCAGGTGCCGGCATTACTTCTATCGGCACGAAGTCTGTCAGGTAGCGCTTTACGACCCGCCAGACAAACCTTGGGCGCAGCTTTCATCTCGCGTGTTTTGCTAGCAAATTAGTTATTTGGCGTTGGAAGCACTTAAAACACCGTAAAGCGACACGTTCAAAGGCTGCTCCGTGAATCCTTCCTCGCTGATAGCGGCGAAACGTTGCGACACATTACCACCCTCGTATTCTAACACCTTCGTATGCTTCGGCTTGCCTATAGGCGCACCCCCACTCCGGATATCTTCGCCGCAGACGGTGCCTCTTCGTAGGCCTCTCAAACGCGTAAAAACCCTGCGCGCGCCCTGTCGCACTGACCTCTACGTGAGGAGCGAGCTTAGTTGGCGGCGCACAATAGCCTTCGTCGCAAATTTCGCCTCTCGATACCGGCTCAAGCACGTGGAGAGAAGGCAGCGGGCTGAGGAGAGCGTTGCCGGTATTTAGATCGCGTGTGACGCAACGTCCGAGCGTTTTTGCGGCGCAGTGCACGGCGACAGCGGGAGTGGACGGGTGTGCCTCGACCAGTGTTTGCATACGCTCGAGCTCTGCCTTGGCTCCCGTCCACGCGAGCGATTGCCAGCTGGAAACGGCCTCCGTCCTGTACACGGATGCGGCTCAATGGGCTCGATCCAGTTCGTCGTGAAAGGGCGGAATTCCGCTGGAAGGCAGTTAGTGCGGGGACAGGAAGTGCGTAGATGTGGCATAGTAACAGTGGCAAGAGAAGTTTTGCATAGATTTGTTATGCGTGCTACGGTAAAGTTGTTCCTGGACTCCAGGAATGAACGAGTTTGGTTGGACACCGTGTTGGGGTTTAAAAGTCGGGCCGCCGTAACTGCGCCCGTCTGATTCAGCGTGGTTTTTTGGAACAAACTGAGAGCATTGACTTACTGGAGGATATTAAAAGAGGAATTACTTCGTTGAGCCGTGTTTAGCGAAGAAGATATAAAAGGTCATCTGTTAGCACACGAGTGTATACTTCAACCTAAGCAAATTTAACGAAAGCCGTAGAGAGTAGGCTGTCGGTCGAGTTGTTGGACTGTTGACATGACAATCGCTGCCGGTGTATTTGCTGCCGAATGCTGCACTGAGAAGTGAAGCCTGTGAGATCGTTGTCTGAGGGAATGCTGCGAAACAGCGTACTATAGTCCAAGTCGTGGCATTTTAAGAGCCGCAGCGCACACACAAGTACGCACTGGCCACACCTCATGCAACAGTTGGTCAGGCCGATACCAGTGTTACACTGCAGCTCTAAAATGCACCCTTTCGGCCCCGGACACACCTTAGCCTTAGAGAAAACAACTGCGATGACCGCATGATGTTGTTCCGAAAGCTTTTGTCAATCTCACAAGCTTGACGCAACTACCAACCCCTTTCCTGCCATTTGTTTCCAACCAAAGCGGCAAGCTGTAAGCGAAGTGACAACGTTTGAACTTCAAATGGTGAACCGAAACTCGACAATTTCTCGCCACGGGATTGTGGAATAACGCCGCGCAACCGGCGAGACAGCGTGCCACTTACGCTTCAACCCGGAACGGCCTTCAGGTAACAGATGCTTGGACGAGGCCTGCCTACACGCAAGCAGGCAAGATAGAGGGTCGGGAAAAGGTGGAAGCAGCAGGCGTTGGCCAGACGCAGTGAGCAATGAACGAGTCACCCTGTGCGGGCCCTGATGCATTGAGGTGAATCAGTTCCTGGCCCGACGGCCCGTTTGAAACGGCAATCGGCGGGAATCAGTCATGCGCCTCAAAGGGCCCCAGTTATGGCGCGCCGTTCAATCAGAAAGGCGAACTTTCTGATCTGGAGAACGGCGCAGAGAAAGCGGCTGAACGGATCGCACGCGTGTCAACGGAATGGATACTGCGGCCGAGTTGGGACCGAGTCTCAACCAGGCACTTTTCTCAAGGACAGTTCAGGGGAAATCGCAGCCGCATTGCTCCGGCGAATGCTGAGAAATCGGCGCTCTCTTGCTGTTGGTGGTTCGGCCGCGGCCGGCCGGTTCCTGTCATAGGCTGTCCTGGAATTTGGGCCTCGCAGACGGCGTCGCAGACGGAGTACTGAACAAACGAAGAAAAAAAAAGAAGGGAAAGAGAGATAACGAAGTTTTCCAGAGTATTTCTGAGAGGAATAGCAAGAAAACTGCTACTTAATCGAGCCCGCAAGAACTTCTCAGACGAATGGCGCCTGCTCATACACATACACACACACAAAAAGAAAACACTCAGCTGCAGAATCGCGTACGCGAAATCTTGACTCAGCCTGCTCAGTTTTCACCCATCAGCAGACAGCAACAGCCCTTCGACGTAGACCGAAGGCCATTATTCAGACCCCTGCATCAAAGGGCTTCGACGGATAGCAATTGAGCGAATACCATCGGCCTACTGAGGGGCTGGCTCTGATGACAAGTTATGATGGTGTAGATGGCGGCAGCGTATTTGAAATTTGTGTGAAGCCACTCATGACATTCAGCAGCGCCAATGACAGCGTCCATATGTCTAAGCTCAAGGAGTTCATGAAGTTATCAGGTGGTTATAATCTGCGTTTTGAACGGCGAAAACCGGAGATGAGTTACAGTGGGCACTGATGGAAGTCAACGGTGGCAACAGGCACAATTTCCCTTCGAGGCCCAGCAGCGCGACAAACTAAGAAAAGGATGCCCGAGGAGAGAAACGAGTAGGCCGGACAGGGCGCTGACTACCAAATGATTTTAGTGTTTGCGGCATAAAGCAATGTTTACTTTTCACACCACAATCGGTTTTTCTTAGCTTTCGAGTTTGGAATGACGTCACAAGTGTGTGTCCGGAAGTTGTATTTCTGTACCCCGGTTTACTATTCATGCATTGACGAAGCATACGTCCTTACTCTTCAAAATATCAAAAAGCAACAGAGAATGCTTACTACATTCGAATCAGTGCGAGAGCGCGGATTTCTGCTACGTAGAAGACGACGATGAGCGGGAACTGGCGCGGGACGGAGCGCTCGCGCTAGACGAACAGACAACGCGGCAATGCACGATTTCGCTGGGGGATGGCACCCATCGCATTAGTGCTTATGCCCTGAAAAATAAAAATTCACACACAGCCGTCAAGCACCACTGGCCGCTCCTGGAGAGACAAATTCCCTTCTATGGCGCTTACCACGGATTACCACACATTTGCTCTTCCCTCCCTTCTGCCGTGAGCTGTTGTAAAAGCGCATGCTACACTTTCATCTTCATCTTGTCTTCTTTTCTTACACTCTCACCTACCGGTGTGGAGATTTGAAGTGGACAGGGTTGCTCAAGATGAAAGGGAACACTCGAGCGCGTAGCCGCCACACTTCGCGAAGTGTTACCGCGAACATCCGGCGTGAAAGAGGGGCATCAGGCACATGCGCGGAAAGAGCGGCCGCCTGTGCTTACTGCGCATAAGCCTTTGGCACCGATTCTCGCCGGTGCTCGGCGAAGCGCGGCAGCCACGCGCTCGCGTGTTCCCTTTCATAGTGATCAACCCTGTACATGTCGCGGCCGTGTACACAGCACAAAGCGTACGCCCATGAAGACATTTTACGCACACTAATTTTATCCAGGTGCGCATGTACGCAGGTAAGCTTTGCGATGCAGGCGCATGATTGGATAAAAGGAAGTGTGTCGTACAAGATTTGAATGCATTTTTAAATAAAGAAATATAAACGGTGATTCAGGGCAGCTCTCTTCATCAGAGGAGGAATTCTCCCGAGAGTCAGCTAAGGGCATCCTGGTTGTCGAGAGAACATGCTGCAAGAAATCACTGGTTACAGACAACCACGCAGAACGACGATCAAGCAGACGAACAAGCAGACCACCAAGGCAGAATCAGATCACTGTTTCCCCCTGCAGATGGCGTCCGTCGCATCAACCCGTCGCGAAACCTGATCCAACTAGAAGGCTCACGACCTAGCAGTCGTCTCGTAACGTGGAAAAACTAACGCACGCTTAACGTCGAGCTGACTGAACAAGAACGACGCGTCGTGCACGAGCGTCGCAGACAGTGTCTGATCCGGGACAAAAGAATAAGAAGCAAAAGAGGCGCGAAGAACAGAAAAAGAAACAAAAAAAGAGGGGACAAGAATCAAGACGAGCAAGACTAGCGGGGTCGCGGAGTGAGGCGACAGTGTTGCCGGGAGCAGACGACAGACGGCGTCTTATATTTCTTTCGCCGCCGCCGCCTTGCCAAGGACCTCCGTTGAAGGTGCGTGCGTCTCTCACGCAAGGTGCCGCTGGGCGAACGGCGCGCTGCTCTGAAAAAGAGCCCCACAGGAGCGACGAAGGTGAACAACTCGCCGACAATCCGTGCCAAGGCTGGCTCTGTCGTCCCCCCGCTGCTGGTGGCTTACGACGGCCGCTGCTGTGGGCCAGCTTCGACAGCGCCACAGTCGCATGCACTGGAGCCGTTGGGAGAGCGAGGCGTGCAGTGTCCCCAGCCAGTTGTGTGCAGTGTAACGGACACACAACAGCGTCAAAAGTCTGAGGACATTGGGATGTCCGGGTGCTGAGTTTCATGTGCATTGAAGTTCGTGTAATGAGTATCAATTCATATTAAGAGCCGCCGTGGTGACTCAGTGGTCATGGCGCTCTGCTGCTGTCCGGAAAGACGCGGGTTCGATCCTTGCCGCGGCGGTCGAATTTCGATGGAGGCGAAATTTAGGCGCCCGTGTACAGTGCGATGTCAGTGCACGTTAAAGAACCTCAGGTGGTCGAAATATCCGGAGCCCTTCGCTACGGCGTCCCTCATAATCTCAGTCGCTTTGGGACGTTAAAATCCCATAAACCAAACGAATTCATATTAAGAAATTCATGAATTTCCAGTCTCACTAGTTGCGTCTGTAATGCTTTAGGCTTGTATATATCTAGTTATATGTGACGTCAGCTGCACTGCTGGGTTAATGTAGTTTATCTCGTTTGCGATGGTTGGGCCGCTGCATTGAGATTACCAATAATACCCCACGAAAACTTCCGCATGAGGAAAAGAATTTTAAAAGTGGCACTGCTATTCAATGGCTGGAAACTTTGCCAAAAAATGCAGTTTATCCGCAAGTAGGAGCACCGATAAATAATAAACTTACAATTTAGAAATTATTTTGTGTCATGTCATTCAAAACGTGGAGGTCTGTCCACTTATTTATTTATTCATTCATTCCTCAAAGGTCCACAAGAGACATTACCTGAGGGTTGGAAAAACAAAGAGGTATTAACATGAATACAGATGATCTTCAATGGCAGTTTTAAATTGACTGAATTGGTGATGGCAGCCACATCGGATGGAAGGTGATTCCAGTCTCAAGCTGTTTTGAGGAAAAAAAGACTCCTAATATGTTTCGGTGCAGGTTTTCACGGAGTATACAGCAATAGGGTGACTATTACGAGTGAGCACCTCCTTCGAAACTGGCTGTAATAAACATGGGAGTCATTAGTTTGTAGGCGTCTTTCGCTTAAAACAGAAGGGGCGGGCGTAATTTGGGGCAACCTAATCTTCAGTGAAGCACGGTTCGCCTCTCGCATGGCACGAATACCAGCTTCCGTTTTGTGCAAGTGCTTCATGAACGCCACCCCTAGCTTTCAGCTGCGTTCTGTTTCCACCTCGCTGCATATAACTAAGCATGACCTGAGAGAATAACAAAAATGAAACAAGCACGTGCTTCTTTTTGCAGCGCCTAGCAGCTCCTGCTGTGGCGGCTCTCGAGCTATGCACGTGCTTTCGCATACAACGTAACTGCGACGCCAGCGCGAACAGGAACTGGAGTGGCGAGACCGAAATAAAACAAACACGAAATCGCCGCTCGCCTCGCCCTGCTCTTTTATACACCGAACGTGTTGTGTGTGTGTGCAAGTGTTTGTGTGTATGTCTGCACTCCAGCAGCAGTGCTCCGCATTAGGCGGCCACGCCCTTAATTCCTCGCGTGCAGGCCTCCCGTCCGTTGCCGGCTCGGCCGAGTGGGTAGCAACACTGGCTAGGGACACTAGTGGAGGTCCACGGAGAGCCTGGCTTGCCCTGCGTAGGAAGTGGTCTCGACGGCGGTCGCCGACAGTCGCTGACCTTGCGTCCGAAGGTTGGACAATAGCTCCATTTAACTCTGCAGTTACAGTCTGAAACGCTGCTACGATGATTTTCCAAAGGTGACACCCATTTGTTCCTCAAGAGGGGTACATTTGGAGCAGAGCAATGCAGGCGGGAAGATGAAGGCCAGTGGAAGCACTGCTTTTATTCACCTTGATTAACCAGGACGATAGTCGTGTATGCTTTGTTCCATGCAGCTAAAGAGCTACTGAGTTCGAAAACCAAAGAAGATAAACAGCACTAAATTTAATGAATAGACCCTATCATGACAGCTGACTGTGGTGTTATTCCAAGGGTAGTACGAAATATTTGTGCTTCAGTGGAAAAGAGTAACTGACTTGAAGGCGAAGGAGAGGTGGGGCGCTCTTTCCAACCCCTTCCTTTAACTTGACTCCTGTGTCTAGATTTCGTATATTTCCGGTAGGATGCGTTACACTGCTCGTAAGTGATAGTGAGTACCAGCATGGCAGCATGTTGTCTTCTGGGGGGGGGGGGCACGGCAAAGATGCACGACAAAGAGTTATTTCCGGAGTTTAGTAACTGTCGTTCGAAGATAGTCGAGGGAATGTATCAGTATTCTACTAGCGACCTTTACCGTATGCACAAAGGCAGAAGCGCTGCAATTGGGCTGCTCATGAACACAGAACAGGCAATAGATATAAATATATTCAAGTGTTCTGGGCCTCTCCGAACCCTAGGACATGTCCCTTGTTCCGGGAAAATCGCCAGGGACCTGACAAAAGCGGATGCCGAGTTAGTTGATGGTATGCACCACATTATATCTCAGGGCATATTTTCGGCATGTGCCTTTTACACAAGACAACAGGGCAACCCCACTAAGTGGATCTTCGCGCTGCCCTCTGCCCTCGCAGTACGACCCATCTCCACGTTCTGAACCCAACACATGCCACAGCGCCCTACTGGGCTGAACTCTTAAACTCACTACGACAAATCTTTACTACGGTCGTGAAATAAAATCGCTCGCACATTCCACTTCGAAACCCAGTTTGTGAGAATTTAAATGCATGTTCAGCCGTCCATTGAAGGAAGTATTTCTCGTGCTTCCGCAAGGGAAGGTTTCCTCTATTCAGAAACCCGATAGGAAACAGCACAGGCTTCCACAAGACACCAGTGGCAGCCCGGTCTTGACGGTGAAGACGCGCTGAAAGCCCCAGTAAGACGTGCGGACAGACTGCCACTGGGCGTTTTGTCGTGCGGGGAGGTCATTCTTTTCACCGCGCGCAGGCGGACAGTAGCAGTGGCCGTCCTTGCCTCGGATAGACAGCTCGCGTATGACAGGCGGCGCCAGAGCAGAGAACAGGAGGCGCTTTGTACGAGGCTGCAGAGGTGGAAGCGCTAGAAACGTCACGCGAGACAGCCGGGGATGGACGGAAATCCTTGCCTCTATCTGATGCGGCCCAATGTGGCAGTCACGAGAAAGGGATGCCGTCGGGAGGCAAGCCCACACGCCCCGGGGTGTCAGTGTGAAGAGCCCGGCTCCACGCTATGAAGAGCCAATTTGTATTTAGTGAAAGCGTGAAGGTGAAGCCAGGATAAAGTTTCTGGTGTGGCTGTTGTGGAGTTACAGGCGACAAGAAAAGGTAAGGGGGCCGAAAGGCTTCGTGCATGCATCCTATTGAGGCGAAACAATAGGCGAGCGTGTACGGTGGATTTCCCTGCAGCAGCTTTCAATTCAGTGCAAAATGGCAATGACAACAAAACAATCCTGAATCACTCCCCTTGTTGAGTGAACAGTCGGGTTGCAGAAGTCCAAAGTCTGTGAAGCGGACAAACTTCACTGTAGATTCCGGTGAGGCTAACTGCCCAGATTTCGACTTGGCTTGCAGAGTGATCGACTCGAAGAGCAATGGGTATGGTCCCCTAACTCTCTCGTCTGGTTGTTATAAATAATGACGAGTAGGGCATTTGGAATAACAGAATGGGAGAACGTATTGGAAACTTTGACCGGAAAGTTTCGGTTTCCGCGCTCTTTGAAAACTTATTTGAATTTGCAATCTACCTACACTATTGAACAGTGACGTACGTGTTGGATGCTACGTCTTCTGCTGTGCATCACACAGCCGCCTAAAGTCAATTCAGCAGTGAGCAGATAACTGAGTAGTGTAAGCTTTAGTATAACTGCGTGATTCACAAGCTTACCATTTTATCAGGAGCGCGTGAAAACCGGAACTTTAGGATAAATGCAGTTGTGAATAATTACTCAATATATTGGTGGCTCCTCCCTTCTGTATACGTAGTTTTGAAGGCCTTTCGCACTGCTGTGAGTGAAGAGAAAACAACCCGAATGCTTGCCATTTAAATTGCTTTAAAGTTCAGTTCGAGGTTAGCTTCCCGCTCTTACGTTACATTCCCACGATCTAATTTTTTTCTGTAGATGCTGGCGCAATTGCGCGAGCTTCTTTGTACCGGGGTTAGCAGCGCGCCACCATTGTAAGCCACGCTCTCATTCCTCCTTTTTTACGTAATCAGACCTTTAACATGGAGCTTGGAGGATAATAACAGTTCGGACAAAACCGGGGCTCTCAGTGAGTTAGAGCATTGTTTCGATTTTATCTGTTCCGATCTCCACTTTTACCAGCAGTTCGATGAGCCGTCTGCAAGGTCAGGCCGTGAGTCACGAAGAGTTCAGACAAAAGAAAGCTTGTTATTACCTCCGACGTTTCTGACTGTAATAATGATCGGATGCTGATACGATTGAACTCTCACTCAGGGAGAAACACGCGTAAAGTGCGCAAGCAGGAAAGAAATACAAATTTTTGAGGAGCGCAACAGCGACTATTAGTCGAAGAACTCCGATCGTTCGCTCTACAGCACAGCCATTGTTGCGGGGGGTGCTTCGCAAAACAATGCGAGCATGCTACACCTCCGCTCTCGTTCAGTAAAGCTTCGCATTTTAGGGAGTCCTTCTACTGTTCTATTTTTTTTTCTCGAGGAAGCTCCAGAGAGGACCCATTGTTTGCGAGCTGAGCTGTTGCGTGTGCCCCGCGTCGTCACCGCACTTGTTTCAAGACAGGAAACTCGTGCTTCGTAATACCTCGCAGAACAAAGAAGCGCTTAGGGCAACTGATGTTACCTGACGTGAAAAAATAAAGGAAGAAAGTAAACGAAGACGTTGCGTACCCTGTGGGACCTCTATCATTGTGGTCTAGGGTGTGCAGAGCCGACAAGCATGTAGTTGCTTTCTCTCGCGTTTTTCGGGATTACTAAACGTCTGGCCTTAATGGAAGCCTGGGGGAGTTGGTGACGGTTCACTTGCCACATAGCGCTTAACAGACACGGACGCAGGGAGACAAACAGAACGGGCGTCCGTCCTGTTTGTCTCTATGCGTCCGTGTCTGTTAAGCGCTATGTGGCAAGTCTGGGCTTAACGTTAGTAAACTGGCGGAGTGGCATTGAGTCCCGGCACTCAGGACGCTTGCCGCTTGCGGCATCTAGCGGATGCAACTCAAAATTTCAAACTTTGTTCTGTGTTGACAAACGAAGGCACGAAAGAAAGCCAGCACGAACGATGCGCACACCATGAACCATGCTCAAGAAGCAACGACGACGGATCCACCGCGGTGGCTCAGTGGTTAGAGCGTTCGACTACTGATCCGGAGTTCCCGGGTTCGAACCCGACCGCGGCGGCTGCGTTTTTATGGAGGAAAAACGCTAAGGCGCCCGTGTGCTGTGCGATGTCAGTGCACGTTAAAGATCCCCAGGTGGTCGAAATTATTCCGGAGCCCTCCACTACGGCACCTCTTCTTCCTTTCTTCTTTCACTCCCTCCTTTATCCCTTCCCTTACGGCGCGGTTCAGGTGTTCAACGATATATGAGAAAGATACTGCGCCATTTTGCTTTCCCCCCAAACCAATTATTAATTATTATTAAACAACGACGCTGCATAAGTGTGCGCTTCGTCCGGGTCGTCTCATTATTTGTGTCTTCGTTTCTGAACACATTGCGTAATTAAAGTAAACCAACAAGCCCAATTGGTTGAACTACTAAGACGCTTGCAAAACTATGTTTGTTTGGCCAAAAGGTCCTTTCTGACGAATACTTAGTTGCACCTTCAGCGAACACATTTTGCGACCGGGGACAGCTCATCAGTTATGCAGAAGCAGACAGGCACACCACCGCTCATGCTCTTCAGAGGCATTCATTTCAAAACTATACCCAACAACTCTGGACAAAGCATTTTTGAACGGGAAAGAGTTTATGAGCGCAATATTTTTTGATATATAGTACGAGATTTCACTATAACAATAAATATATCCGCAGATCTCCCGTCGGAAGCCTTGAATTGTTTTGGTGTTAACGTTTTTGCTATTTTCTAAAGCATTTCTCATTGGTTCTCTATGTCACTTAAGGGCTAGATGAGAGCGATGGAAACCCTAGAAAAGAAAGGTTTTGCTACATATTGGAAGAATGGCCCAATAAATTCAATATTTTTATACCAGTACCTCACAGTTTTCTAATATTATGGCCGCGGTGATCATCGGCGGTGAAGGCCTCCAAGGCACTGCTCTGCTTCTGAGACTGGCCTGCACGATACGCTGGACTTTACCGAACGCTGTGACTTTGCATAGTTACTTCAATATCCTGCTACTCTCTTTTCTCCTTCATCTTTTTATCTCCTCATCTTTTTCTCCGTGCAGGGTAGCAAACCGGTTATTCTTCCGGTTAACCTCCCTCCCTTTCGTCCTCCTCCTCCTAGTCCTCCTATATTAAAAAAATTTTTGTCCCTAGAATGTTGGACAGGCATTCCGTATTTGGCACTTGAAACGCGAGCACTGGAGTTCAGAATGACCAACAACTCAGATAAATGGTGCTTTAGACCAATCATGATTATTACGGTACCAAGATGGCAAATGAGGCAGGATGAAACAAAAACCGGATCGACTGTTAACTGTTTAAAAAGAAGGTCAAACTCACAGCCTGCATATATACATAAAAGAAGGACGACCGAAACTAGCGGTACGCGGATGCATGCCTGTCTAATCTATTACCGCGGCACTTACTCATGTACGGAGGTTACATTCTCTTAATACACTCAGCACGCCAAGCGGCGCGCTTGTCTTTAATGTTTTCTTTCTAATGTCGTTAATCTCGAAACCGCGTGTTTTCCTGCATCAAGCTGTGGTAAGTGGCGATCTGACATACCTATTTCCAGCATAATAGGCTCGTCTCGCAGATAAGGCTCAATCTCAGCGTTCTCGTAAGACATGACGGAAATTCAGCTCCGCGTACCTCGACTATGGTATACCAAACACTAAACGCCGCTGTCGGCGCCTCGTGATTGCTACTTTCTATCTTGTAAGCGTTCCTTTCATCAGTCGTCCCTGGAAATGGTTCTTGTAGCGACGTGTGAAACGAGGAAAGAGAAAGAACCGATATTAATACACGGCCAGCCCCCAATCATCGACTCTTTTTCTCGCAGTATGCCTTGCCCGAGGTACCTTTCCTCTGCGCCGCGGGGCCTAGGCGGCAAAAAATAGCAACAATTACGCGTATCTTGTGTAACACAGAGGGCGACAGTAGAGAGTTATAGGATAGCGCCATCCGCTACCGTGATCCGCTACCTCGCGTCGCCAGTGCGTACGCGCTTATTGGTCCGGGCGCGGCACGCGCGCACGCAGCTTGCCGGCAGCTGGCGCCATCTAGCGCCCTGAGGGCGCTATCTGCGCATGCGCAGTAGCAACTCAGGGAAGTGGATCATAGTAGGGGATCGCGGATCGCGCTACGCTACAACTCTGTAGTAGTTGCATGCAGATGCCTTCAGAGGCCTCGTTCACCATCACACAGACGTAGCCGTAGCAGGAGTTGGCTAATAGGGAATAAAATTCTCAAGCGCGGACCGGTATGACGTGTCCTATGTGAAGCATTATATTACAATTAAGCTCCTTATTGTTTTTTTTGCCTTTGTGCACTGGCCCAGGCGTGTATATGTCCCCGCTATTGTTCGAATCTGCCTGACGGCGTGATGGACAATAAGAAGGCATTGCGATTGCAGCAAAATGACACTTAGGTTGAGCGGACCCCGAAGCCATGTTGTATACTTACTCATTTCTCGAAGAAAGTTTTTATACAGTTGGAGTGCAATGGCTTTATTATCCTGGCTTTGGCGTGAGCCTTCAACACACTTTATGACTGGCCCGTGGCCTCTACACTCTTGACAGCGCGCGCGAAAGGCAGTCAGTGAGCTGTTCAATCAAGCTCAGTACCAAGAGACGAGAGAGTCTGAGAATATCTGTTCAAGCGAGCATCCGAGACGGCACTTTACATTGATTTTGTTGCTTGTTTTATTGTTTCTTCCCTTTCTGATTCTCTCTAAAATGCATTTCATGCCTTTCTACAGTTCTTCGATTCCTTTTTATAATTAATGTCTTTACAAAATTTGGTCCTTGATTTAACAATCCGCCAAATCGTCTCACAGTGTGCTGCGACAATGATATCGACTTATTATCTAGTAAGAGCAGGCTGGACAAGTAGAGACAACTTTGAAATGTTTAGAACAAGTAATGACCTTTCATACAAAGGAACTATCGAGCTTGGAGGACCATAGTAGGCGTTTTAATCTGATTATTTACGGGATACAAGAGTCAGCTGATAAAACCGAATCTACCATGAAAGAAGAGAGAGCCAATGAGGCATTCAAGCACAAGCTGGGCGTGAAGTGCGAATCTATTGGAAGAATGCATAAGCTTGGAAAAAACGAAGAGAACCGGCCGATAATCATTTACCTTCAAGATTACAACGAAAAGAAAGCCCTTTTTGCAGGCAGCACGAAACTCAAAGGGTCTAGCATCGTCATTCAGAATGATTATTCTCCAACCACAATGAAAAAAATAAAACTCCTCTGGGACAGTTGTAAAGAAGAAAGGCAGCTTAAAATAAAAGGTTAACTGAGTCACGATAAGATGAAGATTGGCAAGGACATTTTTTATTCGGATGAAAGCCTCAACAGACGCGCTAAAATTCCGCAAGGCTCATCTCGTATTCACACAGCGGACGTGCAAAGCGACTCCTCAAACACACAGGATTGACGCGCGACCCAAGCGGACTATAAGCAACTGAGACTAATCAATGTTAATGCTCGCATTGTCAAAAACATAACTTACGAGTAAGAAATTTTATTACTAAAGCATGATCCTCATATTACTGTCTTCACAGAGACTTGGCTTCATGAAGAAATAAGTGATGATATATTTCCTGCTTCCTATACAGTGTTCCGGGCGGCGCCCGGGGGGGGGGGGGGGGGGAGCTGTGTTGACAAAGAATAGCATATTTGCCCAGCTATTAGAAGATATCTGAAGATAAGTGCTTGGGGACACAGCTTTATTGTTTATGCCATTTACAGACCACCGGATGCTTCTAAAGAATATTTGCAAAAGTTACAGGATGAAATAACCGAGAATCAACAGGCTAAGATTATATTGGCGTGCGACTTTAATTTGCCGAGTATCGATTGGCAGCGCCTCAGTAACGGAAACGCGTACAACAAACACTTTAGCATTATCTTTGATATTATGTTACGTTATAATCTACAACAGGTAGTACACGAGCCTACACGAGTACAAGGCAGCTGCAGTTCTATTCTCGATTTAGCTATTAGCCAGGAGTTTCCGGATACTCTTGTTTGTGTAGAGGAAGGATTGTCCAATGACCACATGGTCAGCTTAACCCTGCCACTTGTACAGATGACGGGAAGCTATTCCTCACTGCTTAGTTAAAAAGATTATTCTCATGCCGATGACGTGTCCATTACAAAGTATATGGAAAACTGTCTTGTCGAATTTAACAGCGCTAGGGCTCTTCCGTTTGGATTCGGTTCAAGGTAATGTGCCACTACTGAATAAACAAATTCATACCTACAACGAAGAAAAAAAGTTCACAAGCGTACACCTTAGATGACACGCGATGCTATTCATATTAGACGTAAAACAAAAAGGTTAAAGAAGAGACATGGGAATCCAAATAAAATAAGAGAAGCGCAGATCTCTCTTGAACAAACGGTGTACGCAGCAAAAGAATACTATTACAATACTTCACTGCCTAACTTTATCAAAAATGACCCTGAGAAATTTTGGAAGCATATGAAAGAAAAAAGAAGCCAATTTCACAAATAATAATTGATGGCACCCCGATAAGAAAGGATGAAGACATAGCACAGCATTTTAATGAGTATTTTCAAAGCGTCTTTTCAGTATCGAACTGTTTGCAGGACGAATTTTCTAGAAAGACTGGTATCTGATGTGGATTTAATTTCTTATGCTGGAATTGTCAATATGCTAGTAAACCTGAAAGCAAAAACTTCTTGTGGCCCTGACGAAATCCCAAATATCGTTCTAAAACGATACGCTGAACTTATCGCCAGATTACTTGCAAATTGTTTTCTGTCTTCCCTCTTGAAGGGACTGCTGCCGGATGACTGGAGGGCGGCCCGCGTTGTTCCTATATTCAAAAAAAGGGGATCGCTTAAGATTACAAAATGATCGCCCTGTTTCTTTGACCTCACAATGCTGCGAACTCTTGGAGCACATTGTGGCCAACTGCATCAAGGAATTCCTGGCTGCAAACCATTGTGCTCACTGAGTTCCAACATGGCTTCGGGCAAGGATTATTCCACTATAACACAGTTGGTATCAGTGATTCGTTCCTTTGCTTTTTCCCGTGGCAATTATGGCCAAATGGATGTAATAATCTCTAGACTTCACTAAAGCGTTCGACAAGGTTCCTCACGAGAAATTAACAAATAGACTTAAAAAATTATTGGCATACCTGATATTTTTCTAAACTGGATTACTGCGTACCTGGCCAAAGCGGACTCAATACGTCACAATGGGTGAACATAGCTCGGCCACTCTTCCAGTCACGTCAGGGGTGCCGCAAGGTAGTGTTTCGAGTCCCCTGCTCTTCCTACTGTGCATTAACGACATCGTTAATGTCATATCTCCCGGTGTGCAAATTAGGCTTTTTGCCGCTGATTGTGTCACTGTATAACGATATAACCTGTCCACATGACAAGACTGTCCTTGAAAGAGACCTAAACAGCATATTTGATCAAGTTGGTGCCGTGAATGGGGGATGCTTCTCAGAGAAACGCTGAAAAATCAGTAGGTCTTCGTGTCACTCGTAAAACAAACCCGCTCATTTTTTCTTATACATTAGGTTCTTCTCCATTACGCGAAGCTATCAACTACAAATATTTGGGTATTACCTTGACACCAGCATTGTCGTGGAACACACATATTTATAATATCTGTTCTGCTTTCCGCAAACCGTGCTTTTTGAAACACAAACTAAAAAACGCCCCTACTAATTTGAAATTACTCTGTTAGTTTTTATTTGTTCGACCAAAGCTCGAGTATGCATGTATTACATGGGACCCTCACACTAAGTCAAATATCAGTCACCTTGAAAGAATACAGAGAAAGCCAGTTAGGTTTATATTTAATAAATTCGCGAGGCTTCACTCTCCCTCTAATATTATGGCAGAAAATTTTATACCTACCCTAGAATCACGTCGAAAACAGTTGAGACTTGAATTCCTTTCCCTGCTTCTTAACAACAAACTTCAGATGAATAAATCACCTTATATAACGCCTGCATTAATACATCACACAAGACATCATCATCCTGTCTCACTCACACCCTATTATGTTCGAACTGATACGTTTAAATTTTCTTTTTTCCTTGGACAATATCGGACTGGAACCATGGTTTACTGGCTACAGTGTGACTGATAATTGTGTAAATGTGTACTTGTTTGTTCCTGTTTTGTTCATTATTATTTGTATATATTCTAATGTCCCTCTGCTTGGACCCAAGGGTCTGCAATATGTAATAAATGAATGAAATAAATAAATAATAATAAATAAATAAATAAATAAATAACACCGCGAAGAATAAGTATACCCTTCTGGTGGTCAAGAGCAAATAGCAGTTAACGTGACTTTTGGTTTTGGAACGTTAGGATAATTTCAGTTAATTAAATCTCTTCTACAAATGCCCCGAGTCCCCTTTTAACTGCTGCAGCCGGAGAGCCGAACATCAGGTAATGGTTTCCAGCTGTTTTTTTTTTTAGATAGAGCGCGCAGGTGCGACAACTAGCCTGCACTAGATGGCACAAATTATAGACGGAGTTCAGGATGAAGCACATTTCAAGCTAAGTGTTTTTCGTTTGTAACGCTTATTAGGTGCCTTAATGACGAAGAATATACGAAACAGAAATCAGCAAGGCTACTTTCTTCCCTGAGGCTTGTAACTTAAAAGACGCCGCGTGAATGAAGGTGGGCAATCTTCGAGAAGCGCTGAAAAGAAACACTTCGCTAAAGCCACCGTCAAAGAGGGCGCCGATAGCAGTTTTGGCGTGACAAGGTCTTGGCAGGCCTCAATTCGCTTTAAAATAAGAACACACGCGAAAACAGAAGCACGCGCTAATTTGAAGAGCGGCTTGTTCCAGTGGGAAAGGTGAGGTGCTGAACCCCCGAAACAGGTGTTACGGCGAGGCGAAACCAGTCTTCGAAGCCGCCAACGGTGTGTGCGAAGCTCCAGTCTACAAGGATCCAAAACAAGACAAAAGAGCCTCTGCGGCTGCGAGCCGGTCTTCTAGCAAGAAGCCAGTAGGGCACGGGCGCCCGAAATCGGGGAGCTGGCTCTGAGGAGGCAGGGGGGGGGGGGGAGGAAGCCGCGTGACCGCAATTCGCTGTGTACACGACAAGGCAGAACGGCGCGCAAAAGAAAGAGGGGCAGTACAAAAATGAAACAACACGAAAGGAAGAAGAAAAGTGCACCTGTGTCAGCCCAAAAGAAGGCCGAAACGAAAAGTGGTTTCGGGATTTCGTTCGAACTAAACAAGAATAGGACAGGAAGACAAGAAACAGCAGATGAAAAGAAAAGCAAAACGACAAAGCAAACGAGAAGCAGACGACGCCGAAATACTACATCCTTCTCCTGCAGCGCAGATGATCGCCGCTTCGGACGGAGTTGAGGAACGCAGGTCAAGTCCGCGGCACGTGACCCGCATGTTGACCCGTACCTTCCAACCTTTTTTTTAGTGTTCCCGGTGGTGCACATATATTCGAGTCCTCCAGACGACGCGAAGGTCAGGGACGACGACGAGGGCGAACCGGGTTGCTGTTACGATATGCTCGTCAATTGGGCAGTCGCGCGCGCGCACAGTGGGCGCGCATGCGCAGTGAGAACAGCAAAAGCAGCAACAAGGCAGGCTGCCAACAATGGCGCCGTTGAGGGGGGACGCAGAGGTACCTGCTTATACGTCCCTTCGAACCCGCTGACCCGGGGCTGCCTTTTGCCGCTGCTTTCAACGGCTCTTACAACATGGCAGCGTTCGCGTAGCTCTGTGGTCACTGCCGAAACGGGGACACGACGCCGCTTTTCATGACCGGACCCTCCTCCCTCTTTGATTACTGGCGCAAGGGGGGGGGGGTGCAGGAAAGGTCGGGGGTTAGCCAGCGATGATGGCACTACAGAAGAACCACGGGTAGCAGGATGGCGTAGCCCCAGACATGAGCGCGCGCGGGGTCGCGAAGCGCGTGTCTTGTAATGGTCGCTTTGTTGTCCGGATCAGAATGGGCGACTCGTTAGGTGGCGTGCAAGCCAAGGTGCTCGGGTGGTTGAAATGCGTGCTTTGGAGAACGATGTCGTGCGGGACACCGCCACTAACTGTCGCCTCGCTGGGGTGAGGAGGATCTAGGTCGCAGCGGAATTGGTTCCACGAATGACCGCCCCTACCAAGGGAGTCCAGAAGAGATCCTAAAATCGCATTCGAGGTCAAAAGGATTATATGAGTCTGTTTGTTTGAATATAGTCCCGGTGGGCTGATTTCGCCCGTTCAGCATCGGGGAGAGGATCGTTTGAGACAGCCGTGTAATCGAGAATTCGCCCGGGGCAACATAGGACGCTCCGGGTATGAGGTATCCTTGTCTCTGCTTCAGTGTTTTTTGGGGAGGGTTAAGTTTTATGCTTACTGTGCCTTATTGCCAGGGTAGAAATGTGTCGCAGCTTGAGGACTTGTTCAAGAGAAGAGGTGCAAAAAGATTCCAATCTTGGTAAGGCGACTTCGAACTTTAATTCTTTGTTACGGCTGGTGTAGGCAGTTCCCCTTCAAAGTTGTGGCAACCATAGAAGAGCGCAAGTTGAGGCATGTCGTTAT